>CAJNDV010034304.1:0-13657 GCA_905221635.1 Symbiodinium sp. CCMP2456 | reverse complement strand
AAGAGAAAGAGAGAGAGAGAGAGCGGAAAGAGAGAAAGATAGAGCGCAAGAGGAACGGAAACAAGGACAGAGTCTGAGAAGAGTACACAGAGAGCGAGAGAGAGAGAGAGGAAGGGAATATCGCGAAATGTGAGGACGTGCAAACTCAAGGCATCGGGACATAACATCGTCTGACGAAGCGGCGTCAGGCGCCATCGCTAAGCTCACAGTGCCAAACATCCATACACTTTCTGAACCTTTATAGCACTGCTCATCACAGAGGACCAACCCCCAGCCGAGCCAAGGCCTTCGCATTTATGAAGCCGGCAAAAGCAATGGAGAATGCAAAGTTGGAGAAGATCATTTGGATCTCCTTGGCCCAGGTTGTTTGTGTAGCAGTCATCGCAGGCAACATGCGACTTCTGTGAGCATCAAGAGGGTGTGGCATAACGTCAACCGCAAGCTATCTCCCGTGCGAGATGGTGCACGATAGATAGCACGACGTGTCCAAGCACATGGGAAACAGGGCCAGCCGGGGTAGTTGGCGTGTGTTGCCCTTCCTACCACAACTGCATGCTACCCATCCTTTAGCCAACAACGCGAGCTGAAGACCACTAGATAAACCACAGCGTGCAAAGACCAACTATGCCCCTCCAGAACCGAAGGCCATACAGCCCAAGATGTGCTGCGCGGCTGTCTAACCCAACGTGTACCACACAGACGTGCTCTCACCAAGCTTCTGATTGCCGAGCGCCCTCAACAGACAGAGCTGCATACCGCCACATGGCAATGATTGTACCTCATGCCACAATTTCAAGCATGACAGAACCGAGCTGCCCAATCGATGTTCGGAATGATAAGTGGCTGCAACAGGTGGTTCTGTCCGGGCGGCTAAGCACCAACTGTTGTGTTTGCATGACCATAGAGCAACTTGTGCATTGTCCCTGGCGCAGCATCTCCGGCACAGCCAGGAGTGTTCGAGAAGTGAAGGGGGCCACCGCGGATGCTTGGTCTGATTGATCTGCTCCCTGGTCTGCTTTGGCTTTTCGGGTCTCCTCAGCCAGACGCCGCTGACCCTGTCTGAGCAGCTTAACCAACTGCTGCCAGTCCAGGGTCTGACCTGCTTGTCGTCGGCGCTCGACCTCCTGGACGTACCATGACCTCTGTTGCTCGATGTTCTGACTGATCTTGCGCTGAAGGGCTTGCGCGTTCTCTCGCTGCAACCTCTGCCACCGTGTACGCATTGCCCAGTCGTCGAAGAAGTCAGTGTCCAAAGGATGCTCTGTTGGCCATATAGCTATCCCTGCATCGGCGGCGGCTAAAGCACCAACATCATTGCCTCCGTCCCCGACCATTACAACACGGTCGTCCTGCCTAAGAATCTCCACCAGCTTCGCTTTGCCAGGCGGCGACATTCGTGCCAAGACTGTTGCGTATCTTGCGGTCGCCCAAGCCGCCTGTCCAATTTTCTCCAATTCCAGCTCAGTCGCAGCGAGAATTCTCCCTCGTTGGTAAAGGTCTTCTGCTGCAGACAAAGGAAAACAAGGCTGCGCAGCATGCGAATCAGCAGAAAGGTTCCGTTCCCACCAGCTTCCATCACGCAGTTCGACGATTGGGGCTGGTTCCATAGTTCGCCGGTTGAACTGCATGTCCTGCGAGCCGGACACCCCCATCACTTATTGACTGGCTCAAGGAGATCGACACAGTTTTTGTAGCCACCAATCGGTACACGATGAATGCATACGTGTAAGCTAAGACTCCGGCCGGCGACAGCCTCACCACGAAAGTTCTACAGGCTTGTGGCAACCTTTCAGTTATGCCGGCTTATGTGCTGCTGCGTCGGATGTTACTAAACGAGTATGGAAGCAAGAGGAAAAGAAGAAAGTTCGACACCAGAGACAGCGAGAAGGCGTTACGGTATGCTGGTCCACAGATCACAAATCTCAAAACCTGTCCCCGGCCTCGGCCTCGGTCGAAGGGAGCAAGCCGGCTTCGCATGCGGCATGCGTTGCTGTGTCCAAGGCATCCCCGGTCACTACTGCACAGCACGAAGGACCATAGAGACACGGACATACGCATGCAGATGTCCTGTCCTGCGCACCGGACACCGGCGAGGCGCAACATTCGAACTGCCTGGGCAAGAAACACGGAAAGGCATGCATTCACCATGCTCTTAGAGCCCTTTTTGCTCCAGCGTTTGACAACCATTTCCGTCCTGAACCAGAAACACTGCCACCCTTCCCATCTGAGTCGAACGTGCTGTATTTACCAATGATTCCGTTATTTAAATATGGACTGCTGCTGCTGCTGCTGCTGCTGCTGCTGGTACTTATATCTTTCGCCTCCACTTTGCCGCTTCGATTACCAGGAGCACGATTCTTGTGCTCTGGGCGTCAACAACTCCCGCAAAGAGTTCTGCACTCGTAGGAACTGCATCACCCTATCGCGTAAACTGAATCTGTTCTGAAGGCTAGTAGACGGGGCTTGCACCCAACAATTGCTAAATCTTCCGATTCGCTGGACATTCAATGGCAAGAGGCCGTCAATATTCTTCAGCTGACGCTTCACGCTTCCAGAAAGACCGACCCTCCCCTTCGCTGCCTCAGGAGCCTCGGCCTTGCACCGATTCTGGAAAGCCATGAAGCCAGCAAAGTGAAGTTCTGCTTCAGCCACCTGTCGTGCACGCTTCATAGTTACTGGTATTTGCAAAAGGATGCAATGCCTCTCTTGCCATGGAAGTCAACTCCACATCTTCGTCGATTGCCTCGCCACCCGGCTTCATACCAGTACCGGCAGATCGAGAATATGGTTTACGGTTCGTCCAAAGTTCTGCTCTTCTGGTGTTGTTCTTTGGCACCTCCAGCGCACATGATCGGCGAATATTTGCGATCTAAGACATTTCACACATTCCCAAAGTCTAAGTCCAAGTGCTGACCATTGCACAGACCATGTTTCGCCTTTGCCGAACTTTGCTGAGACAAGCCCTGCAGTCAATGATTCATGATGGGGCTCAAGTGGCTGCTTCAAACAGATCACAAACATTGCTGATTTAGCAAAACGTAGTACTTTGACCCATCCCAGGTTTGATTTGGGCCGCCGTTTGGTTGTTAGGCCTTACGCCTCCATGCATGGCGAATGGGCCTCTCCTGGACAGGCGCGGAGACCCCGCACTTTGGATGGGCGCCTACCAGCAGAAGGACGCCTAGCTCGGAACTAAGTTTGTTGTGCCATGTTGTGCCAATCTATTGGGGCATTCCCAATTGCAATCTGCAGCACCTCCTGTTGACGCCCACCAAGCTTTGGGTGTTGTGCGGGCAGCCCCTCCTAGTTTGGAAACACAATGCTCGATTGACCCCGTTCCTCGCTTGATACCATGATATCTTCGATTTCGGGTTTGCGGTCTGGAAACGGCCACCCCACCAATCGGACGTTTGCTCACTTTTCTTGAACCAGCCCCGACCCTGGCGATGGCGATTGATCGCATTTCTTACACATTGGGGCCGGGTAGTGAAGATAGCGGCATAGCCGGAAAGTAGCCGTGAATGGCTTATTTGGGCATTTGTGTCATCTAACAGCGAGTCAATGAATGCGTGTGTGCGAAGGCGGAAACTGGATGGAACCGGCCGGGTGAAGCCGCAAGGCGAGGGTGAGGGGTAAGATCATTTTCTGGAAAGCTCAAAACCCCACTGAGGCTGCAAACATGTAACCAACAAAGAATACTCGCATAAGCTCCACAAGACTAATGGTTGGCAAGGCTCTCGCAAGGTCACATCTAAGCCCAATGCCTTCCATGCAAGTGCGAGCACCCTCAACCCAAGTACGCCAAAGAAGGAAGCGACTTCATCGTAGTTGCTGGGGGCATCGAGCAGCAGCGGTGACAGTGCCTCTCCGGGGCTGCATGACTTTTGCCATGCCATGCCGCAAAAGGCCTTGCTACCCACCCGCTCTCTCTCTCTCTCTCTCTCCCACTCACTCACTCACTCACTCACTCACTCACTCACTCACTCACTCTTCTTCCACAGGGGCAAAGGAGCTTGTCCCCTGGCCACATGGGCCCCCCACTCGCTCTCTCTCACTTTGCTTTGCTTTGCTTTGCTTTGCTTGAGGCATGGGGCTGGAGCAGCCCTCCCGTCCCGCGCGAGTGCACTGCCCCATCCATGATTCTCAACGGATGGGCTCTGCTGTACTGTGTACCCCATGTGGGGCTCTCTCTCTCTCTCTCTCTCTTTCTGCAGGGTTTGGGGGTACAGGGCCCGTTTGTTGTGGGGCTTTGAAGGGAAGTGAAAAAGGTTTGGGTCCAACGCTTAGCAACACTCGTAAATACATTAGACTACGTAGCGAACAGAATGCTTCCCTGGCACACGGACATATGCACAAATTCACCACAAGCCCCCCATGCCTTGCCTCCGGAGCTCCCTTGCACAACACCAGTGCTTGCGATTTGCTTTCCATCAGGACCTGTAACACATGTGTGGTCGAATGCCGGGTCATCACCTTCTGTCTGTGGGCTCTGGAAGCTGAGCTGACGGCAGTCATGCGTCTTAACTTGGGATCAAACTCGAACCGATGGGCAGAAGGCGGAAGCTCCGAAGCACCTGGAGCGGAAGAGTTCTTGGAGAAAGCCTGTCCGCAGTATGCCCGCAACGATCGCTGACTAGAAACACTTTGTATCTACGGGTATCTGGATTCTGTAGATCAACAATAACAATGCATCGACAAAAAGGACCGCATTCGGGCCTAAGTCCTCTAGCGCGGCGGTCTCCAAAGGGTCTCCGAGAAGTTTCCCATTCTCCATCGTAGCACTGTGACAACTTTGCAGGATTTGGTGTGCCGGTTCGGTCGGAGACAGGTCCCGCAATGGTGTAAGCCTTCCAAGAGAACTCGTTGCTTCCGCAAAATGCTGGGGCAACATGACTCCAGCGGCTTCCAGCTTGTCACTGGTCAGTGTTCCCGTCTTGTCGAACAAGCAAGTTGTCATTGATGCAGCTTCCAGGATGCGCAAAGGCTCTGCGCAAATGATTTCCTTTGTTCGAAGAACTTCCATTGCCCGCTGCACCGCGTAGGTCATAAGCAACGGCAGGGTTGGCTGTATCACGAAGCTAAGGATGATGCTGATCTTCAGCCAACCGTTCGATCCTTTCCCGTGAACTGCAATTTGCAGTGCCGCAATACTTGCGAAGCCGAGCAGCAGAAGTACCACTTTCAAAGTGTCTTTGTCGCGGATGTTCTCTTGACTCGCGATCGCCCTCCGCATTAACAAACCCTGTTTGCAATGGAATCCAGTCTGCAAGACGGCACAAGTGCATGTCGCATCCTTCTTGGCTCGAGCTGCAAGGACTCTGGTGCCGGCATATAGAAAATGGTGAGCATCCCTTTCCTCTGGTTTCCGGGCTTCCGGAAGCGCTGCGGACTTTGCCACGGGTGCAGATTCACCAGAGAAGGCAGCTTCACTTACAGTGACTGATCCATCCAGCAGAAGTGCATCACAAGGCACGTCACTATTTGGCGACACTTGCATTATGTCACCCGGCACAAGATCCACGGCCGATTTGAGAATCCACTCACCCGAACGGAGTACAAACACCTCCTGCGATGCAGAAGCCGTGGCTCGTAATTGTGCTAAAGACTTGTGCCGCGACATGGCCGCACCAACCTCGAAACACAGCAACGTCCCCAGGGAGAGGACTGTGAACTGCCAATAACCATCCAGGCCCCACAAAAAGACAGATGCCAACTCGAACAGGAAGATTGGCCGAAGCAATCGTGACAGTACCAACTGTCGTACCTGCGGTACAGCAATCCTGTAATCATTGCTGCCATATTGCCGTCGTCTTTCCGTTGCCTCAGCCTCTGTAAGCCCCTCCTGTCTGCGCTGGCACAGAACAAGCAGTGTCTCACTCTGCTGCGGGACAGCAGCCGCAAGCAGGTTTGTGCCTCTTGTGCCCATTTCGAGCAACTTGTATTGCTGTCCATGGTATCTGAAGCGCAGTTCAGAACTCAGGGGCCATAATCTTCGAAGTGCAGCTTTTCCAGGTTCTGGAAGCACCAAAACCCAACTTCCCGAGCTAGCCTTTGCAGTGCGGCAAAAATCTAAACAACATCGTGCCCATGCAGAAGTTGTCCAAAAGCCTGCCAGGAACAAATGTGCCGTGATGGTTCCTGCAGCCAACAACCATCCCCATGATCGCCTTGCAAATATGACCGAAACACCGTAAAGCATGACAAGGGCGACACGTCGAGCAGTTCGGCGAAATGCTGCAGGACGCAATGCGACCACTTCCACCGCATCCTGGTATCTGCGTTGGTTGCTCTTGCGAATAACGCACGGCTGCGACAATCGACTGCTTCGACTGCGCTGCTCTCCACAGCTGAGGGATCGCGGAGCCAGCAACGATGGGACTTCGTATCCAGGGAGGCGACAGGCTCGGCCGGAGCACGGCAGGCCCAAATCCAACATCCGGCACTACACGAAGACACTCTAAGTGATCTGCGTGTGTGGATTTCTGCACAATGGGAAAAGGTCACAATCTGCGAAGGGACCACCACGACAAGCACAACGAAGCTATCGCCGACCTTGGTTTCATGCAATGCTGCATGACCATGCTTCATCTTCATCCGAACAAGGTCGTGAATATTCAAAACAAAGCTGGGGAAATTTTCAGGCTTGCATGGCTCTTGTCGACCACCTCATTCTCTCCCACAGCTTGGACTTTAAAGACTGCCATGCAAGGATATGCTGGAACTTCAAGGGCAGCTTGGGAAGTAGGGGAAATGGAATGGGAATGAATGCGGGGACAAAATTACTAGAGCGTACCGAGCTCCATTTTCAGGACATGTTGCGGAACGCTCGTGGTTCAAGTGCATGTCATGGCAATTTAAAGTACAGTTTGGATTATTTTGGCAATTGGCTTTTGGGCACCGAATCTCCTTTCACGTTTGTTTTCGCACCTACAAGTAGCTTGCGTATTCACGTGACACCATGGTTGCTGCTGTCACCGCGTCGGCTGAAACCCATCGGGGCTGCATTGGTCAAGCTGGCGGAGATTATGCGCTGTGCTGCAACTCCCAAAGTCGAATCATGGTGCTCTTTCAACGCAATGAAGACTCATGGTAATCCGATTGAATGCAAATCCGCTTTGATTCATTTGGGAAGCCTACAGGATGAATCTGGAGATATTGGGCCGCAGCTCAATCGAGGGCGGCTCTTCCAGAGCTAATTTTCAAGCTCTCAGTCAAGTTGCGAAGCATAGTTTCATCAAAGCCCGTCGCAAGGTTCGCGCATCTTAGATGCATGCACTGCTTCCCAATTGCTCGTCTACATACAGCTTGGCTGAACAAGCATCCCTTCGAAAATTGGGTGGCTTTCGAGCTCGATGTTTCCGAAACATTATTGGGAACCCGCACTACTACCTCCAACATGGAGGTTCTGAAAGAAGCCGTGTCCCAAATTTGGCGTCTATAAGTCTATATAGGGCATAGTAATCTCTGCCTGTGATGCAGTTGTCTCCTTCGGACGCCCTTCGTCGTTGGAAGCTATGCCTCCTTTAAGTAACTGCATAGACATGCCACACAGAAGCTGCTTAGATGCCTGTTCCCGAGAAACCGCCCCAAACAAAGGTGAACCTCCCGGGTAGCCAGCTAGCTGTACCACGGCCATGCCACCCGCACCATGCCTCCGTCAAATTCCACCGCCGCACCTCATGACGAGCCATTCGGTAAACTTTGCAGGACCACCTGCATGAGCTTTCGCACAGGAATTTCACGGTGGCCACGGCCCGTGTTATGAGGCTGAATGCTATCTAAGCCTGGAATGTGTTGAAACAGCAAAAAAAGATGAAGATTGGAAGGAAAAACAACCAAAGTTGGACGTCGCCTTCATGTCAATTTCAAATTTGGGCAATACAAAATTTGGTTTATTTTGGCTTCTTAAAAACGACTAGTTTATTTCTTCTTGAATCCCCTGCCGGAACCGAATCTGCTTTAGATGGGAAATGTGTCTGAGGCCGATTGGGCCCTACCAAAAACGGAAATTAAAAAGGGAATAATGCAAAACACACAATGAGCAACATAGAAATAACACAGGAAACAATAGAAACCGAAATAGAGGGCCAATAGAAAGTGTCGTTGAGCACCGGCCCCATTTGTGTGCCATGTTCCTCCTGTTTTGTTTTTTTTTCGGTTTTTGTTTTGAACTCATTATTTTCTGTATTGGCGTAGCTGTAACATGTTCCAGGCTTAGATAGGAATTCAGCCTCGCAAGACTCGTGGGGCGAGCGGCAGCGCCAGGCGCAAGCAACGGAGAAGGAGCACCCGGAGCTTTGCTGAGGGGATGGTGACTGCTTCATGGATAGAACTGACCGCAAAACACCGCAAAGCAGCAGGCGGCGCGGGGACCTGCCTGGGACAGCAACGGGGGCTCGAACGCGTGCTGGTCACAGGAACCCGTTGTCTCCAAAGTAACGAGTATTGTCCGTACAACCTGAGGCGCAGTTGATGTCATGATTGCCACACAGTGTCGACCTGCTTCTTGTGGAAGTATGTAACCATTCTCTCCAACAAAGAAAGTGCATCTGGAGTGCCAAGATTAGACATGTAGTCTCGCAGCCCATCGTACAGTCTGAAAGCTCTTGCGTTTCTGATGCCCTCTTGAAGCGGGAATCTCGTCACAATCGCCTCTGCAGGCCCTCCTTTTTGGCTTTGCGAAAATGCTGGGCAGCTGGGTACACCCGACACATCCTCATACATCTTCGGAAGCTACATCACTTCCAGGGTCCCATGAGGATCTGGGGGACGCGTGGGAGCGTCGAACCTTTTTGCCCTGGCTGTGTCGTCAACCTCAAACACATGTCTTCTGGTTGGTCTGATTTTGGACATTGCAGGTCTTGGCAGATCTACGGTCTTCGGTCCATCCGGAATCCTTGCCAGTTTCGTTTGACTGCTCGAGCATTCGAATTGGGTGCCCGTGGTTGCGATCTGCAGCCAATACTTATGCGCATCGTTTGAGTGTTGACGACCTGCCGCAAAGATGGAGCCTCATTACACTCGATACACTCACTTTCACTTGAGACACCCCTAGCCCCAATCCATCAAATGCAGAAAACCCAGATCTTCCTGCTAGGCGACGTCATGTCCGGCACTCTTCGAGCTCGGGACTAACCACTAACCGGCTCTCAGCAACTGAGCCTAAACGCTGCCGAAGACAGAGGGTTTACTCATCGTCGAACACACATGCTGAGTATGCAAACGCAGCGTCATTTGGAAACACTCTCGGAGGACTGACGATCGCAACATGTTCAGCTACATAACCATTCTGCAAAAGTTCGATCGCATCGAAACATGTGCTTCTTGAGATCGTTCTCATCAGTCGCACATAAACCTGTTGCACCATGAACCTCCCATGACGATGCGAGCCATTGGGTACATGCTTGAATGGCTGCGGCAAAGAAAGGCTGTCCACTTTCAGGTGCCTTGGAACAATGTTTCTCACTTCTGCTTCTTGGTTTCCTTTGGTGAAGGCTTCTCCTGCTGTCAGTATCGAGGTGTTCCGCCATCATCAGCCCTCAACTATGTCGGCCTTCTTCGCATCGGTCGCCGGCTCAGGTTTGGGCGCTCGCCATTTTCTGCATCGGATGGGCGCCGGGCGTACACTGAGACTTGACAAGATCACCGTTGTGATTTTCAGACTTCGGGTCTCCTCCACAACCAGTCAACGATGTAGTAGAGCGGCAACTCAGCCAATGCATTGGACGGAGTGACTTGTCATCGGACGATTTTAATTTATGAGAGGAGGTCTGGGAAGCAAGCTGCAATGGTATCAGGAAGCAGACCCCCAAGCACACCGCAGGTACGCACGCAGACCCAGAAACAAGAGTCACAGACACAGGTCCGGCAGGAAGCAACGACACGAACAACAACTCATCATTTGATCAGCTGTTGTGTCGAGGAGACGGAATCAAAACAACCGGAAAGAAGAGCTCCAGATTTGATCGCTGCATATCGCTGCAGTCATACCCTCTCGTTGCCAACCAGACACGCAATATTGGCAAGTAGCTGCCCTACAGGAACCCTGCGAGAATGTTACATGTTAGTTCCACAGATTTCGATGCATATCGGCTGAGACAAAGGCTGGCAGTGCAAAAACCAGGAAGAACCTTGGGCACTTCCAGGCTGTGCAGATCCAAACAGCTCAATGGCACTGGGAACCGAACAAAGGCGGACCGCGCTTTGTCCAGTGGTTGTTTTTGACAGCAACGTCTGCCTGATTGTCGAAACTTAGAACAAGCCAGAATCAATTGCTGTGTAGGGAACACCAAAACATCTCCCCAAAGATCTACGGAGTAGTTTACCAACAACTATCGCTTCGCAGCTTCGCACCACTATTCTAGAAGCCTGACCTTGACAAACGACTGCTCCCATGAAGTTGGCCCGGCATGGCCCGACCTGCGCTCGCATCAGGTCCCAAAGCTTGTCAGACTGCTCCCGCACCTGCAATTGGCCAGCTCACATCACAAAGCCATGTATGCCACGACTCTGAAATCATGTAACATCATGCACCGCCTCCTCTGCGGCGTCTTCGCCTGACGCAATTACGTATGTGTCATCATCGCCACTGGAAGGTGGCATGGTGGCACTGTCAAGACTACAGCATCCAGAACAACGCATGCCAGGAGCGCTATCTGCGTCGTCCGCCCATTCCTGAAACACAGACCGGCACAGCCGCCATGCCCGCTGCCGACCCTGTCTGAGAGGCAGTCTGTTGGCATCTTCGGCGGCCTCTTGCCTCACTCTGTGACAGTGGTGCCTTCTGCTGGCATGTGAGGTCCGGGCCTGTCTTCATGGCTGCCATGACTTGCTTCAACAGATCGAGCGCAAGTGAAGATGTCTCACCTGGACGGAACGAATCCAAAGACAGTTAGGGAAGTGGAACCTCATTTCCGCTGATTCCTTTCTTCCATCGGGGTCGGAGCTTCCAAAAGGTCTTAAGTGGAGGTGTTGAGTCTGACTCTATTGCAAAGGGCTCTTTTCTACCAGCCAGCATTCCAGCTTTCGTGGCTTTTCCCTCCATTGTACTCTGCTCCCTGTGATGGTCCACTGCGCAGCTAAGGCTTTGTCAAGTCCAAGGTCTTCCCCGATCTCGACTAGTACCGTCGCTTCATGCTGTTGACGGATCTGCAGCTTTGGTTGCAGGATGTAGGACTAAGCTCAGCACTGAGGCTAGAGGTTGGGACTCCCGCAAAGTCGCCTCCTTCTGCTCGCTTTCGAACGCACACGTTTACCATGCGAAAGAGCTTCAGCTCTGCAGCCTGCGGCCCATGCAACTGCATGTCTGGCAACTTACTCTTGGGAACCGACATCCTAGAGTACGGCAGCAACTTCAGGGCACCACCGTATGTCGGTCGAGCTCGCAAAACATCAACAAACTAGTCTCCAAGGTCCATATGCACCCAGCAAGAACCTGCATCTGCAAAAGTGTTCGTCGTTGAAGCAACAAGCCGCACCTCTTCAGGTGGCAAATCGTTGGCCACAAGACGCCTTTGTTGCAACGCCGGGTTGGTTGAGCAGCCGATGCAGCTGTGCTGGAGCTACCTTTTAAGATTGCTGCCTTTGAAACCAGATTAAATACAGCATGCCCGACCGTTTTTTGGGTGAACCAGTGTCAGCTCTTTGATGGCTTCAGCTAATGTCAATATCGCATAACATTCAGTCTGGGACGGTGTGCGGGGCACTGCTGGTCACTGCTGCTAGGCTTGCAGGACCTGGAGGCTGTGCAAGGTTGTCGTCCGTCGTAGCCCGGAAAAGCCGCCTGTTTCCAGTCGAGCATGCACGGAATCCAAGAATACTCGAGGCTCGAGACCTGTTGCAGCCTCTGTCGAAGCTCAGGATCACTGACTCTCATCCCGAAGAAAGTGTCGATTTTGGAGCTTTGGACCGCTACCATTACACTATGGTTCTATGTATGACACTACCCCACCATGGCTCGCTGGCCGAAGCATAGCTCCGTACTCGAGGCTGTCCATGATCTGTCTGGTGAAGCCCAGGAATTCTGTTGCCAGGGCAAAGCCTTGGAAGGCTTCAGCAGGAAATCCATCTAAACTAGAAGTCGCCTGAGCGGAACGAGAATCGCGCAAGTGGCCGTCCAGGCTGCATCGGCCTGAAAGTTTGACCGCCGCTGAATCTGAGGCTGTGGGATTGCTCCATGGAAGAGAGCAAAGAGCCAGAGGTGCATCATCGAGGTGCTTGCGAGACCTGGCGGGATCGTCACTTCCATAACTAAGCTCACAGTGGAGGGAGCACTGCCTGTCAAACTCCTCCCTTGCCGTATCCAAGTTCAGCTTTTCTTGCTTCAGCTCCTATGGCTGCACTGCAATGCCCCGCAGGTGTGACGAAAAAGGCCACCAAAATTGACACCTCCAGCTGCTTCAGCTGCTGATCAATAAATTCCTGCATGTCCTGTGAGAAAGCATGCAGCCGTGCGCACGATCAGACTGCGTGACAGGAAGTTGCACGCGGAAAAAAATCTCATAAGGCACCTCCTCGGATTTTTCCATCGAAGCCTGGCAGAAGATGTGGCTAAGCTCGACTCCTCCGACTGACTGCTGCACTCTGCTGCCTTGAGTTCTTCGAGACTATCTTGAAGCTCTTGCGAGAGCACACCTCACTCGGCTTCTCTCACCGGTCCTACCTTGAACAGCATTTCCCGACCAAAACACAATCATGGAATTCCATATCCAGAGCAAAGCAAACGGCTTTCGCTTCCATTGCTTTGGGCTGCCACGTGCAGCCAACCTCGGGATGCGACCAAGCCACAAAGCCAAAGACGTAAACCGCAAGACTTTGCAAAGGCTCGTCAGTAATGAACCGAAGCGATGTGCGGAGGGACATCGAGGCTTGCGAAAAGTAAGGCCTCTGCAGGATGCCAACCTCACTTCTCAGGGCCCGTGCCATGCTTCTGCCATGGAGGTGTTCACACGGACGCGCAACGCTGCAGCTCAGCGTCTGACAGCCATGTGCCCAGGATGGGACTGGTGCACCACTTTAAAAAGCCCATGCCCGAGCACAGGCGCAAGTCAGCGGTATTCTGCTTTGTACGGATATGCGATTTCGGGGCAATGCTGATTAGTAAACTCACTGGAGAAACCACTGGCTCTCACTTTCTTGAGGGAAATCCGCGGAGAGGTAACACTCACACGTGGAACGGATTCATTGGCACCTTTCAGCGGACGATCAGATACAGGTTTCAATGCGAACATGGATCTAAAGTCAGGAGAATGCATCCTATGTCTCGCACATCAGGGAGAAAGTCACTTCCTGTGATTCACACTTGACACAATGTGTCGCCAGGTCTCGATTCAGCCCTGCAAAATCAAATCGGTCTTAGTGGGGTTCTGGGCGCTGCCCCATGCCATCACAGTGCAAAAGAACTCTCACTCCAGGCAGGATTTGCACATGCCCAGTGAACATCCACGATGCCACCGGAGGATGAGTTGCACGATGTTACAAACAGAGCGGGTATGTCAGTTCGGCGTCTCGGAGTGATACCAGAGCCTCTTCGTTGAGCAATGAGCAGATTGCCCCCCCAGCTGATTGCATACACCCTATGACTATGTCGACTATGTATCCCTTGGAAACAGGGGTGGACACATCCACATCCACACCCGCACCCGCACCCACACCCACA
>CAJNDV010034303.1:0-15570 GCA_905221635.1 Symbiodinium sp. CCMP2456 | reverse complement strand
AGAGTGCTCCCTCGGTTGTGTCTTGCCTTTCCCAGCCGGGCACTGAGGCCCGTGGGTCGCAGGATGAGCCTGTCGAAGAGTGTCCCGAAGGGGAGGTCTCGTTCGGTAACAAACAAGCTGCTATGCAGATGAAACGCCGCCTCGCTAAGCTTACTGCTCATAATGGCAAAGCCCGTAACCGGGCTCTCCATGTTATTGCAGTTGAGCGCTTGCTTGAACGCCCTCATTGTGTGCTCTGTGGTGATGCGCGTCGCAAAGGCCACTGGATGCGCCTTGCACAGTGTGAGTGCTCGGCCCCTGCCAGATCTGCTGAGCGGTCATCCGCGGTGAAGGCAGAAGATGATAGCGCGCATCGGTTGCTACAAAGCCTCGAAGCCGTCATTAAGACCAAGGCCAGTCGGCCTGAGCTGAAACGTGCACTTGATGCCCAAAGACGTCAGAGAGAAGCCTCGGCGCCCCTGGTGCCTTTTCTTGAAGTGCTGCAAATGCCGCGCCGTCGGCAGAATGCTATGTTGCGTAGGCATGGTTATCATACCCCGGCTCAGCAGCGTGCCGCTCGTGCGGAGATTCGTCGGTTAAATCCTTAGGACCCTTGACCTGGGTTTTGTTCTTCGGGTTCCCACCTTGTCGTGCGCTTTTCTACTTCACTTGCAGTGTGCGCTCTGCGCTTTCTCTTTTGCACCTGCCAGTTACCAATTGGTGCTGTCAGATGACACCGCAACAACATAAAGGAATATAAAGGATACTATATGGGTGGTTGTCAAAATTTGGGGTCCCTTTTTGGGTACCTTAAATAGTAGGTGCCGTATTATATTACGGACCCAAAAAGGGACCATAATTTTGACAACCACCCATATAGAATATCCCCAACTGTAAACCAGACCCCGACGCTGGGCCCAAGCTTTCTCTAGTCTCCTTGCATTTTGGGAAGACACGAAGGTCTGTGCACAGGAAGTACTTCCAGTAGAAAACGATGTCGCGATAACCTGAGATGGGCTGGGCTTGGCAGTTTCAGCACTCACAACTGGGACAAGCCTGGCGAGGGTTCAAGTACGACGAGAGCACATTGGCCAGAGTGAGGCAGATTAGGGTCTTTAGGGGACATGGTTGCCATTCGCTGCAACATGCCATCCCCTGCATTCTACCCGTAAAACCTGAACAGTTTCTAGCCAGGAGAACGACATGCGACAACAGAACGAAAAATCGATACCTCTAAGCAGCAAACCCTGAACCCTGCGCAGTGAAGCGGCATTGAAACTCTGGCCACGTGTGGACCTCAGGTGGCAGGTACCAGCGCCTAACGGGGCTAAGAGCTCCCGGGAATGCACAAGTTCCAGAACCTCCGTCCCTAAACGGTAAACCCTAAATCGAACGGCTCTACAGGTCATGTGGGATGAAGGTAGGCAAAATGATCCAAAATCCGAGCCCTAGTAGCAGGGATCCGGAATCCAACCTTTCCAGACTTTCCAAAATCCCCAAAAATTAGGATCCTACTTGAAATCAACATATATCCTTAGTGAAGGGACATCGGAAAGTCTGGGTGTGCTCATCTCACCTTGTAAGGAACTTGGCTTGGATGGGGGAGATCTGAGCCGGCGGCTAAGTAGGGATCGGCACCTGGCCAGCAAGAAAGGGCTAAGGGATTCGCCTGGGGGCCTCCACTCTAAGGACTTTAGGAGGGACCCCTAATAGGGACCCTTACTCCCATTACCTTAAATAACCATTGTATAGTCCTTATTTACCCCTTATGTAGCCAGGTAGTCTCCATATTAACCCCAATAACCTATGGGTCCCTATTAAGGGTTCCTCCTAAAGCCCTTAGACCAACGGGGATCTTGGGTTCACCTGGTTAAAGCCACGAAAGGCAGTCACGAAGCCCTACAAACCTTACAACCTCCACATCCTAACAACTGCCTAAACCCAAAACCCTGATGTAGGGGCCTCAACAAATACCAATACTATTCTGGGGGTTCCTGCTAACTATAGTATACTGGGCCCCAAAACCCGAATAACATTACTAATGCCTCTTGCTTTCTGCACATGGTCTGGCCTGCAGCCAGCTGCGCCCAGTCCCCTCCAGCTTGAAGCAGATGTGTGGCACAAATCGCCTGCGCTTGAGCCGCTTGGGGCTTAGAGGCTAGGTTTAGGGTTTAAGGGTTCCGTTTAGCCTGTTTTAGGCTTCGGGTCCGGCAGGCACTTGCAAAGAGAGAGAGGTAAACCACAACGCAACATCCAAAATCTTGAGCCCAACCTTAAACCCCAAACCTCCCGAACTTCCCGGGAACTTCCCGGGCTACGGCTAGGGCTCTTCAAAACCCTAAACCCTAAAGTTCCGCAGTAGTCTGCGGGGCTTCCCTGCCCATACTTGTGTAGGGTTGAGGGAATTCTCAACTCCAATACCATAAGCATCCATAAACCCTCAAAACCTACCGAAACCCTAATACCAGAAACACTAACCTAAACTCAGTAATAAGTGCAGGCGCTGCACTGCAGCACTTTGCCCAGATCCATCAGCTGCCGCAATGTTTGCGACGGCTGATATGGGACTACCCAAACCCTAAATCCCAAAGACCTCACAGCTAAAACCCCTCGTAAGGGATGTCAGGCGCATCTGAGGCCAATGATTTGCCCAGCCAAGCCTGCACGAACTTCTTCAAGCCTGTCGACGGTGTAGGGGTTGAGGGCTTACGGGTCCTAGGATTAGGGGTTTAGATGTTAGGGGTCCTCGGGCGTGTTTCGGGTTTATGTTTCTGGAGTGCAAAAGAACTGAAGAACGCAGCGAAGCGCGATGCCAGTAAAAAATAGCAGGACTACTGGTGGTGATTACGAGGGTGGTGATTATGATGGTGGTGATGATGATGATGACGATGATGATGATTAAAAGGATGGCGATGACTATTTTGCTGATGATGGCAATGACGTGAGAGACTAGGACAAGGACAACTACACCTTGGATCTGGATGGTGCAGCAGCCATTCACCAGAACGCATCAACAACGTGCGACAGGGCCAGGGGTCACGACTTAGTTCGCTCAACCCGTGCAATCATAAACACCCAATCATCTAAACATCTATGAGATGCTGGCCCGTGTCAGTCCTGCTTCTTTGGAAACCCACATCATCCAGCCATGCTGGTCCCAATCGAAGAGAGTGCGGTCTTTGCCACTTGGAACGTCCAAGCTCTTTTTGACCTGATGGCCATGGCTTTGTGGTTCAGAAGGGTTAGCGTGGAGAGTGGTCGCTCGGTGTAGGAAGCACTCGCACTCGCACACATCCAGGCAAAGCTTCAACTCCTACATGTCTTGGACTTTTAGGGCCCTGCTCCCTAGACTCGGCGGGGTTCAGGATTCGGGCTCTTGTGGCGCAAGGCTGTGAGGCTTCATAGCTAATTACACGAACTGAATTACAGTTTCTATGGATCTTTGTATCCTCAAGCCAGGATTAGGAATTTAGGGCTCAGGGTCAGCAACCTCTATGGTCAGACCACAAGCTGCTTGCCTCGAAATCAATACAGGCTCAGGCCTCCGTGAAGTAGCTGGCCACCGAAGTGCGTGCGACGCTGATCTCGGGCGTCGTGGCCTCTGGCATTTAAAGGCTGAGGCTGTAGGACTGTGGGCTTTGGGTTCTAAAGTTGTAGCGACCTACAGTGCAGGGTTTAGGGTTTAAGGTTCAGGTAGACAAGTGATCAGCAAAGCTTGAGACACGAGAAGTCTGGAACGGCTCCGCCGAGTCTTGGCTTTGGCCAGTAGTGATTGAAAGCCCGACTAAGCCCTTAGTTATCTAGATTCCTAAAACCACCATAAGCCAGCCGAACATACCTTACTCAAACTCCTCCTGAAATCACCGATCGACAGAAAACCTTGGCTGATGTAAGCAAGGTTCTTCAAGTAAGAGTAGTCACGCCTTCTGGCGTGTCCGACCATGTCGTGTGTTTGTATTGCTAGAAATGACCAGCAACAAAGCCAATTGCAAATGAATGGTGAGACCATAACTCACGAGCCATCACCACTAGCAAAAACGACTTGTTTCAGCTTTGAGTGAAAGCAAACGCCAAAAAACACCAACCCCCCCTAAGATTAACCCTAAATCCTAAAGCCTTAACACATAAACCCTAAACCCTAATCCCTAAACCCTAAACCCCTAAACGCTAAACCCTAAACCCTAAACCCTAATCCCTAAAGCACGGAGGGAAAAGGCCTCGATCGTCTCAGACTGCCGCATGAAGGAGGTGGGATCGACAGCCATGGCCTTCCTCGGTCTGCTCGTTGCTACAAGGGGCTCAGGTTTAGGGTTTAGGGTTTAGGGTTTAGGGTCCAATGATTAAAGGAAACTACAGGCGGGGAGTTTCGGGTATATAGGGCTTCTACAAGGCTTGTATAAGGTATATAGACCTTCTATAAGGCTCCGATAACAGTAACTACCCACCTGAAAATGTCTAGAGAGGATCATGAAGGTAAGAACAAGGGTTGCTATGCAGCAACACAAAGCGGATGATGTGCTTTGTAGCTAAGGGTCCCCTTTTCTCGGGTTTAGGGTCTCAGTTCGATTGCATGAGAGCACCACTCCCTGAGCCAAAGCCCGATACCCTGGTAAGATGGACAGACCCACACCCTAAACCCTAACGCCAGAGACAACGGAATTAGGGTCTAGGGATTACGTGAACCCAAAAAACCTACCTGTGCAAAGGACATATACCAGGAAGTCACTGTAAAGAATCTGAAACTGAAGAGGCTCGTTTAAAGGTTAAGATGCACGGACTACAGTATCCTAAACCTTAACTCCTGACCCTTTCAAGCCCTGAATACCTAAACCCTGGACCCTAAAACCTAAACCTTTTTTTCAAACGGCTTGCCCCTTTATAAACCCTATATACCTTTTTTTGTTCAACCGGCCATACCATTTTTTGTTCAACCGGCTTGCCCCTTTCTAAACCCTAAACCCTAAATCCTAAACCCAGTAACCCCAAGCCCGACATCCCATCTCTGCGTGAAGCTTCCAGTTCTTCGCGCCCACACCGTTCAGGAGCTCAGACACAGTGCTGGGATTCGGCTCCGGTTCTGCCTGGCGGGCTAGGGTTTTAGGGTTTAGGGTTCAGGGTTAAGTCTCCTTTTAGTTAAACTTTTAGCATCCTTATTAAAGTTCATATAGAAACCCAAAAAGTTAAAGTCGTAAGAGTCAACCAGAAAAACGCCCAGTAAAGATGGAGCATGGCTAAACCCTATACCAATAGTGATAATAGTAATCATAAGAATAATAATAAGAATGATGATGATAATAATAATAATCATAATAGTAATAGTAATAATAATAATAATAACGCCCATGTTTAAGATAGAGCATGGCTCTGGTTCACGCTGGCCTCTATCGGTCCATCTACTATATACCCTATTATGCACCCTTAAGGGACCCTAGAACCCCCCCTAAGGGCCCATATTAGGGGCCCATACTTCTAACCTTTTAGCATGGCTCTGGTGGGAGTTTCCGAAAATAGGGGACCCTAATATAGTACCCTAAATAGTAGGATCCTTATTATAAGGACCCCAAAATAAGGTATCCCCTATTTCGGAAACTCCCTGGTTCACGCTGCCTCTATCGGCCCATCGCCCTGCGGCTTCGGGATGCCCGGCAGCACCTGAACGGAGCGATTCAAATTCTGAGGACCAAGACAAAACTACATCTTTAGGGTTCTGGGTTTAGGGTTTAGGGGTTTTGGTTTAGGGTTCAGGGGTTTAGGGTTTAGGGGTTTAGGGTTTAGGGGTTTAGGGTTTAGGGTTTAGGGTTGAGGGTTTAGAGTCTATCGGATTAGGCCACATGCCAACCAACAGAACGTGCCAAGCCCATACCTGTAAACCTTGAACCCTGAGCCCCGAAGAAAAAGACAACATGTGAAAATTGTAGAATGACCTTGGCACAAGTAGCGGATTGGACACACAGGCTTTCACCATGCATGGACAACAGCTGTGGCGCGCAGCCTCGACGACGCAAGTACCACTTTACGATTCATGGGTACTAGTAGGTATAATACTTTATGACTACCTCCACCGGGGGCTGTAAATTACGCATAAGCTTTTGCATGCTAAGTTGTAGGTAGACATGCCAGGGTGCTGTGCGGATGCGGAGGACTCGATCGGCGATGGCAGCAATGGCACCTGAAAGACGAGAGTTATGCCAGTTAGCCTGGCATATGACCTCAAACGGATTTAGCAGGCAGGTTCCGGTTTTCGCGTTTAGGGTTTAGGGGTTCGGGTTTAGGGAAAAAACTAAATACCTTCAAACAGACGAAAGGATCATCTTTCTCTGACCTGCCCGATGTCGACCCATGACCCGCATATAGGTGGGGCTGTAATCTTGAAGGTTTAGGGTTTGTACCCTTTTTGGAAACCCCAAACCCTAAACCCTAAGCCACAGTTCAAAAGACCAAGGAGATGAAACCTAAACCCTAAAAAACCTATTTAAAAGCTTCACCCCTAAACCCTAAACCCTCTACCCTATTTAAACAGCCTCAACCCTAACTGGCCTATCCAAGAACCCAAAGCTTCCGTGGCTAGCCTCTACCCATAGGCCTCATAGTAGTTCCTTTTTGGGGTTCATGTTTAGAATCCTATTAAGGTCATCCCAAACAGGAACTACTATGGGGCCTATGGGTAGGTTTAGACCGCGCGGGCTATCTCGTGCGACGGAAATAGGCTAAAGCATAGGTGTTCTTAATAACAAAACATTGGGTCTAGGGTTAGGTCTTAGGGTTTGGACCTTTAGAAGCTCTACCCTGAACCTACACTTTTCTCCAAGTCCCGGATGTCATCTTAAACCCTTCACCCTAAACCCCCAAACCCTAAACCCCAAACCCCTAAACCCTAAAGCCCCAAAGCCCTAAGCCCTAAACCCCCAAAACCCTAAGCCCGCCTGGGAAGATGCTCTCCCAATTACCCAGAGCCTCCAATATCGCTTATAATTAAGGAATATACCTTAAATCATACTAAGGATCCTACTATTTTTTGCACAAGGGACCGCTATAACTTAAGGAATATTCCTTAATTAAGGAATATTGGGGTCTCTGGGTACTTTCGGCCAGGGGGCCCAGCACGACGATCTTCACACCGTCGAATCCCTTCGACTCCTTGCCCCAGGGCTTTTAGGGTTGTGGGTTTAGGGGTTTTGGAGTTTAGGGTTTAGGGGTTTAGAGTTTTAGGGTTTAGGGGTTAGGGTTTAGAGTTTAGGGGTCTAGGGTTTAGGGGTTTAGGGTTATGGGTTTTCGGGACTCAGGAGTTTACTGTAGAGGCCCAACGAGAATAGAGAACTGGATGTGAGAGTATAATATTAATATAACCACAATAAGGAACCCTAGGGAACGATGTTGGGAGCCCTATTGAACCCAGACGCTGCCAATCAGCTGGGAAGCAGCACTTTCCCTAAACCCTAAGCCCTAAACCCCATTACCCAGACCCTCAAAAGGATCTAAAAAATAGAGATCTATTTTTTAGATCCTTTTGGGAGTTTGGGTAGGTTCAGGCTTGCAGCACTGACTCGAGGTTGGGGATGCGCTATAAATGTTTCGTGCTTAAGGCTCGGGGATTTAGGGATTCCGCGCGCCCTGCCTTCAAGGAGCGTAAGGCTCAAGACTGCCTTAAGACCTATACGAGTAGAATTGAGGTGAGGGAGAACGCTAGCGTAGAGTCTCAAATCCCAAAGTCGAGTTCGAACCCAAGCCGTAAACTGTAAGCCTTGAGGCCTTTTTTTCACAAGGGACTTCAAGGCTTACACCTTCAATTCCCTCAACATCTTCCAAAGCCACATAAGACAAACAACCTGACCAGTAAACCCCTAAACCCCAACCCTAACCCTAAACCGCGAAGCCATGTAGTCTATATGCCCTAATCATTAGCCCTAATCAACCCTGAACCCCAAATCCTGAGCATAAACCTCGTTTAGGGCCCCACGGTTTAGGGCTTAGGCCTACCCGCAAAGTAGAAAACAGCAGGCCACGGTAGTTGAAGGTAAGCTCTGGGCAAAGACGCCTTGAGCCCGCAGCTGGCTGAGACGAAGTGTTCGGAGAGGCGGAGCAGCACCTACAGGTTAGGGTTTAGGGTTTAGGGTTTAGGGTTTAGGGTTTAGGGCTTACGGCTTCTAGTCGGTTCATAGCTTGGTTTAATTGTCACGGCTTTGATAGAGCGGCCAGGTTTTCAAAAGTAATTGGTTTCATAGGTGGTGTTGCCGGGATTTTAACTTGATGCAGCTCGTTGTGGGCGAAACGGGTTTGACGGGATTTGCACATGTGTGTTTGGAAAGCTCGCCACAGGGTGGAGAAGCACCCCATAGGATCTGCACAACGAGGCTAGAGGGCATGATACAACGTCATAGGTGTGAAATAGTTTTGTGGGTTGCTTGGGCGTCTTGTTAAATTAGGGAGCTCCAACTAGGCCATTATCATGAGGGTCTGTGGCATTGACTCCGTTTTCCTGCCGCAAAAGCTGATCGTTGCATTTTGTGGGGCGTCAGGGTCTTTAGAATCCCACCGGCTTAGATTAAGTCCTCTAAAGTAGTGTTTTAGTTGAGGGCAGAAGAAAGGGTACATGCGATTTGGGGCTTGGGGCTGCAGTGCCCAGGGTGAAAAGTCAAGGAGTTGCGGTGGTCTTTCGGCTTGTTTTAGTAGCATTCCTTTCCTTTAGAAGGTCCTTTGAGGTCTATAGTGTTACTTTGTTGGAGTTTGCTATGCCTAAATTCAGATGCTGCCACAGGGAGAGAGACCTGAAAGCCCTGCTTGTGCTGAGCTCGGAGGAGACTGGGCACGAGACTGCAACAGGGATCTACAGGGTGCTCGTGGGTTTTGGAAGTGGAAAGGTGCGGGTTTTCAGGAGTTTTGACAAGGTCCTGTTCAGGAGCTTAACTTAACCTCCAAGGGTTTAGGGTTTAGGACCAGAATTTGATACATTATGGATGCAGAGCACATAACCTGTTGCTTCGCCATGATGCTGGCTGAGCCTACTGTTCTGCAAAAAAGGCACAGGAACAATGTTGAGATGCGCCAAGATCCCTAAAATGGTTCTTCAGAGTAAGAGTATCGGCTTTCGGGCTATACTTGTGCTTTCCCGTGTGCCGAAGCTGGGTTTAGGATTTACGGATTACCGGTGGTTCCGATTACCTACTACTTTCAAAAGCTATACCGTGTAATCAAGGGGTCATGACTCATTGTTCTAAGTTGCTAGGGACAGGATGCATGATTGAGACATTCGCCTGCATGAGCTCAAGCTGTCCACCACGCGTCAGCTGCGGATGCAGGCCATCCGATCCATTTGGCGCCCATACCTGGTGCATTCTCAGAAGCTCCTAAACTCCGAATAAGGACTACGACTTACAAAAGATCCCTTCATATTTCAGGTGTATGTGTATGTGTGTGTACATACACGTTGCCTAGTGACCTAGTGAAGCAGAACTGACGTGTTGGAGTCTCTGCGCTACAGGGCTCCTCTCCGAAGATTTCGATAAAGCGGGCCTAAAACTGCTCGAACAAGGATGCGGCCAAATCGCCGTGAAACCACGAGAGTGCAATCGACGTTTCGTAAGGGTTCGTGGCTATCGCAAGCATAGCTGCCATCAGCGAAACCGCCGAAGAATCATTGACAAGGGCGACCGTCGCATCAACCATAAACTAGTTCAACATAAACCCTGCAAGCCCCAAACCTATCCCAAGAAGCAACCCTTCACGGAAACCTTTGTCCTACCACAAGGGCCTGAATCAATAGAATCGGGCTTCTTGGGTGTATTCAAGCACAGGAACAAAGAAGACCCTTACAGCACCCCTTCAAGGAATGCCTAAAAGGAGCCCTTAAAGGAACCCTATGCCCTGGGCTCTCTCTCACAGCCAAGCCACTGGGTCCGTGAGGTTTAGCGGGGCCTTCTCGGCCATGGGTCCCAAGGGCAGCGGAACCAACTCAGTGAAAACGTGCCTCAGTTGAAGAAGTGTTGCTGTAGATCTTTTGTAAGGGCAGTACAGTGGACATTGCCGCATGGCCGCTTTATGGACAGTGAAAGCATGCTTGCTTTCATTTACTTGCTTTTAACTGAATGTCAGGATGACAGGAAGCGAGCAACACAGAGACCGCAAAACACAAGCAACATGGTGCAGGAGATGTGACGAAAGGCAGAAGTAAGCCGACCCAAGTGTCAGACATCGTACGAGGGAACTTCGCGCAAGTGGCAATGATAGCCACGCAGAGTGCGTATTTAGCTTCCCTAAATATGGCAAGAAGTTGAAATCACTTCTTGAATGCAACCTCCTTGACCCTAAACCCTAAACCCTGTCACATCTTCTAGAGCTGCGGAGACCTGACAGCACCGCACAAAGGAGATATGGAAACACCGAATTGTTGCTGATCCGCTGGGGGTGAGCAGTTGGTCCTCCTACCTTCAGATCAAGCTGGTCAACAGGTCTAGGGTTTAGGGCTTAGGTTTTAGGGGTTTAGGGTTTAGGGATACAGTTTTATGTGCAGTTCAGACTACATCAAGCCAAGGCACTGCAACAAAGCCACCCGGAGAAAGTTCGAAAACCTCTCGATGCTGCTGATCCTACTGGGAGCATATACAGATATCTTTTCTTTTCTTTATATCCGCGGTTTAGGGTTTAGGGCCTTGATTATGATTACTATTCATTAATAGTCATTGATTACCAGCAAAGCACAGAGCTTCTGTGGAACTGCTCTTGCGGCTTCACTGTTGCCCTCAGCCCAGGGGATGGCCCTCGAAATAATTTAGGGCTTAGGGCTTGTAAAGGGTTGTGGTTTAGGGTTTAGGGTTTAGGGTTTAGGGTTTAGGGTTTAGGGTTTAGGGTTGGGTTTAGTGGTTTAGGGTTTGGGGTCACCAGCTGGCATCAATCACGCACCCACTCATTGCAAACAGCACCTGCCTCACCTTGCAAACGACATGTTCCTACCGCTTGGCAGCCCAGGAAGCTTGCATCGTTCCTGACCCACGAAGCACAGCTTGGCACACAGCTCCTGTTCGCAGACAGGGGCTGCTCGACTCATCTCCTCCCTCCCTGAACCAAGCACTCCCGAGCTTTATTCCAAACTTCCATACGAAGCTTCGATACTTACTACTCGCCTAAGGAATCGGGAATAGAAAGCATCTATCCTTTTAAGGAGCGGTGTGGTCACTGAGAGGGTGTCTAAAGCGTGAGTTAATATGGGGACGAAAGCGCTTGGAAAGATCTGTAATTTCGTTCTTTGGCCTACTGAGCTGTTCCAGACTGGCCTGAGTTTCTTGTAGGCTTCTTCGGCTAGGCCACACCGTTGTTTGAATGCTGCTGCGAATGGTTTCTATATATTGCACCCCCTTTAACCCTAAACCCTGCTGCAAACCCTGAACCCTGAAGCCTAATCACTAGTCAACACTATGATAAAGAGATCTGGGCTCAGAGGGCATTCTTGCCTTATGCCCGCCGAGACTTTTCCCGTGGCGGTTTGGCCATTAGGGCCTTTTGTAGTGAACCCTGGTTTGTCGTATATTGACATAATGGCCAAAAGTGATAGGCCGAATCTATCTGAAGCTTAAATCATGGCGGTGTGGTCGATAGAGCTTGAGGGGACCCCGGGTCTCGGTTTAGGGTTTAGGGTTTAGGGTTTAGGGTTTAGGGTTTAGGGGTTAGGGGTTTAGGGTTTAGGGTTTAGGGTTTGCAGGGCAAGGCTTATCATCACGTCTCCTCAGCCAGCCGCAGGGCACGAACTGCTCCCTCCAGATCTTGGATGCCCTCCTGCCGGCAGCACAGGAGCAGAGAGAGGAAAACAAGTACTTGACTGTGTATAATAAGTATGGTTTAGGGTTTAGGGTTTAGGGTTTAGGGTTTAGGGTTTAGGGTTTAGGGTTTAGGATTTAGGGTTTAGGGTTTTTATTTGAAGCCCTGAAACCATGGACTCTGAACGCCAAGACCCTAGCCACAAACCATCATTACCTGGGGGAACGGATCCACTCCCGGGACCTGGGCGCCCTGAATCCGTCCACCCTGCAGCGTCAGCCGCAGACCCTGGACCCCCAAACCTGAGCGGTTTGGGGTTTAGAGTTTTAAGCAAGCCCTAAAGCCCTAAGCCCCATAGAACATCCTCCAACCCCAAGTTCAAACCGCAAGAACCTACAAGACCAAATATATGGGCCAACACAACTTGAATAGGGCAGAATATCACTAAGCACTCATGTGATAGAACCCGAAAGTCACAAACCCTATAGAACCTTAAACCCTAAAGCCCCAAAAACATATAGAACCCTGGAGCCTTGTACTTTTGCTAAGAGGAACCCTGAGGAACATCGAAACTGTAAATACTGCTGATTTTTTTTTAGCACTCACACTCGACAAAGCAGGCGAGGCTTCAGTACACAACGCGGTCACCAGCCAAAGCTGCTGATTACTCCGGCTTCTATACCCTAAACCCTCAACCCATACTACTAAGGATTTGATACAAGACCTGATACACCCTTGTAAAACCGGTGATAGAAGCCTCTTGCTTTGCTTGAACCCTTCACCCTGGACTCGAAAAACCCTAAACCCTTCAATCCTAAACCCGCACTACTCACATCCACTGACTATTCTATCTTAACCTCTCTGTTCCGACATCGCCGGGAGGATGCTACTAACATCTAACATCTAACTATTCTGTGACGAAACCCCCTTTTTTGGGGAACCCTACAAACCTTAAGTCTGTCTTAATCTCTTCGCTCCGGCATCGCCAGGACTATACCAGTAACATCTAACATCTAACTATTCTGTGACAAAACCCCCTTCTTTTGGAACCCTATAAACCCTAATTCTGTGTTCCTAAACCCTCAACCCCTAAATCCTATAAACCCTAAACCCTAAGTCTGTGTTCATCTCTTTGCTCCGGCATCGCCAGGAGGTTGATGGGCACCAGCAGTGGGATGCCAACCTTCTGCCCTGGGCTCCGCTGCTCCCTGAGCTCAGGGCATTACTTAAAGGTTTAGGGGTTTAGGGTTTAGGGTTTAGGCCCAGGGCTTACTTAAAGGACCCAGGTTTTTTAGGGTTTAGGGTTTAGAGTTTTTCGCGTTTAGGGTTTGGGGCGTACTTAAAAGGACCAATGTGGGGGCCTTAATAATTAGAATAGGGCCTTGGGGTATATTATACAATAATTATAACAAGGAACCCCAAAATAGAGCCCCCTAAATAGCCTTGTTATAAGGACCCCAAAATAAGGTACCCTCTTTTTTCGGAAACTCCCATTTAGGCTCAGGGTTGAGGTGGAGTGGGGTTCTGGCGCCCGCCCGCATGACAAGCCTGTGCTTGCTTCGGGGTCTTAAGGTTTAAGTTTAGGGTTTAGGGCTTAGGATGTCGAGGAAGGTGGTACCTTTGCGGCTTCGGTTCGGGCCTTGCCGGAATTGTGAAACGATGCTCTCTTTGCTACGATTCTATTCTGATGACGGAAATTAACCCTAACCCTCAGGTACCTACTATATGGGGCCCTAAACGCTCTAGTAACTCTAGTACCCTATATAGTAGGTACCTGGGGGGGTTAGGGCAAGTCACTCAAACTCAGCTTGTTGTTTGAGTTTTCGTCACCTCTGCGCTCTTTAGTCCCGCTAGAGCTGCTCAAGACCTGCAGTGCGGGCGTGGCCATTGTCTGTGGCAGGCAGAAACTACACAAGGTGCCGAAACCCTACAAAACCCTTTTGCAACGGCCTTGTCAAATCTCGACCGGACTGGTAGCCCACAGCATACAAAAACCCGAAACCCTAAACCCTTCAATGCCAGAACCTCTTACAAAACGCTTGCAGCAATTTCTGAAAGTCCCCTGTATGGCCTCTGTAAGACCCTTATAGTGACCTCATAGACATGCTTATCACAACCGAAGAGAAGTCCTGCGAAGCTCTGACATAAGCCCGAAACCCTAAGACCTAAACCCCGAACCCTTTGCAACAGGCTTTCCACTTCGCCCGGAGCCCTAAACCCTAAACCTAGAACCCTAAACCCACCCTAAACCCTAAACCTCTGACATAAGTCCGACATGCCCAAGCCCCAAGCCCGAACCAAGCGATTCTCTCTTGTGAAGCCGCCCGAACCCTAAACCCGGATTTCTAAACCTGACTTGTAGCCGAAAAGACTTACCTTTTTAGGGTTCCTTATTACACATAAGTTTCTATCTATCTATGTATGTATCGATCTACCGATCTATCTATTTATCTATCTATTTATTTATCTATATATATGCATACATATATATATATATAGAGAGAGAGAGAGATCCTTTGAAAAGGTGTAAGTTTTTTGGGCCACATGTGAACCTTCAACCCTTAAGCCCTAAACCTTAAACCCTAAACGGGCCCAAGCGCCTCAGCAGTCGCTCGAAGAAGGGGTGAAGTCCCCAGTCCTGCGAGTTTGTGAAACACAGAAACTTTCGGGCTCAGGGTTTGAGGACCATGCGGGTGAATGTAGGGGCCCTAATTATCAAAATACCGTTTTGGGGTAATTTACTTCCAATAAGGAACCAAAACAACTTGTTACAAATATTAAGGCCCCTAAACCCTAAACCCTAAACCCTAAACCCTAAACCAATATTAAGGCCCCCCCCATAGTATGGGTCCTGGGGACCATAGGGGTTTAGGGTTTGGGGTTCAGGGACAGTGAGGGTTATGGGGTCAGGAGGTTTAGGGTTTAGGGTTTAGGGTTTAGGGTTTAGGAGGTTTAGGGTTTAGGGTTGAGTAGTAATCAGCATATCTTCTAGTCAGAAAACAATGCGACGAATGTAAATCCTGCCTGCTTGTGCTTATGGCTTATGTTCATGGGAGTTCAGAAGTATGCACAATTATCAACAACAGTATGACTAAGAAGAATAATAATAAGTGTGGTCTACGGCTAAGGAGAGGTCAGGGTTCAGAGAACCTTTTATCTTGCCTACCCTAAACCCTAAACCCGAAACCCTAAACCGTTTTTCCTGTATCCTAAAGGAACTCAGGGTTCCACCTTTGGGCTTCTGCCGGTTCTACCACCCCCCACCTACCTAGGGCTTAGGGTTTAGAGTTTAGAGTTTAGGGTTTAGGGTTTACCCTACTTCTGCGCAATAAGACCTTTGGGATTACCTAGTATCTAGCAGCCCTTCTCTTGCTACTGGGCTCATGTCTAGCCAGACTATACAGCAAAAGCAACCCTAAACCCTAAAACCCTTTTTGCATCCGGGCTTGGAGAGTCGGACCGTAAACCCTAAACCCTAAAACCCTAAAACCCTGAAGCCTGAAGCCTGAACCCTGAACCCTGAGCCCTAAACCCTAAAGCCCTAAAACCCTAAAACCCTAAACCCGGAAAGGCAGAAGGTTACCTACTCTGGTCTTCAGCTCCCCAGGGAGCTGCGGAATGGCTGGGGAAGAGCTCGGCGCGTCAACTTTCAGCTCTAAGCTGCCAATCTACGGCTTAAGGTTTGGGAATTTAGGGGTTTAGGGGTTAATTTAGGGTAGGGCTTAGGGGTTTAGGGTCTAGGGTTTAGGGTTTAGGGGTTTTGGGGTTTAGGGTTTAGGGATTTAGGGTTTCGGGTTCAGGGGTTTAATGAGGGTTTAGGGTTTAGGGTTTGGGGGTTTGGGG
>CAJNDV010034302.1:0-30636 GCA_905221635.1 Symbiodinium sp. CCMP2456 | reverse complement strand
CCCACAAACTCCATCCGTTCCCACAGAGCATCCATGTGCCAACCATGATAACGTTCCCACAAACTCCATCCGTTCCCACAGAGCATCCATGTGCCAACCATGATAACGTTCCCACAAACTCCATCCGTTCCCACAGAACATCCATGTGCCAACCATGATAACGTTCCCACAAACTCCATCCGTTCCCACAGAGCATCCATGTGCCAACAATAAATCCGAAACCCGTTTCGCTCGAGAGGGTTGCAACTTAGTCTTGATTTTTATCAAAAAAAAGACTTGGGATAAGACTGGTTTTGCTGTTTCGCAAACCGCTAAAACACTGTAAATACTGATACAATCGTCCCCTTGACTAAGTTCCAAGACAGCCGTTGCGCGGCAAGACGAAGGGACTGAACGTTTAGGTTTAGGGTTTAGGGTTTAGGGTTTAGGGTTTAGGGTTTAGGGTTTAGGGTGCCTTTAGGGTTCAATGTCGGCCGTGGCCCAGCGACGACACCGTGGGATAGCAACACAAACCCTTCCCGGAAAAAAAAAAAAGTTCTGCAGAGGAGGATGCCATTGCGTCGGGTTTGAGGGAATTTCCGGTGTTAAGCTAAACCCTAAACCCTAAACCCTAAACCCGTTTAGAAGCTCAGCTTCTGGTCCATTGCTGCAGATTCGGTCTGAAATCAAGCTTGGAGGCCTGTAGTCCTGGTTCGGTTTTATGAATGATGGTGCTTTGGAGGGCTTGGGATTTAAGAGCTTTCACTTTGAGGTGACTGGTGAAGGGCTACAGCCTAGGGTTTAGGGTTAGAGTTCAGGGTTTGGGCTTAGGACTTTTGAGCTCAGACTGGAGAAGCGATGCAAAACTAGATGCTGCGAGCTTGTTCGGGCGGCAGCACTTCGCTTCGAAGATTAAAAGAGGAGCAAGGGACAACTCTCCTGTTAGGTGTTAGGGTCCCTTAGGGTACAAGGTGATCATAAACCATAAACCAAAGACCTTACACCAGAAAAATCAGCTGGAACCCCGATGGAGGTGTGCAGACTCATAACTACCAGTAGCTACCGCTCCCACAAAACCTTCTTAGAAGGGGTTTAGGGTTTGGGGTTTGTGGGTGTCTAGATTCTCCCTTCAATAACCGGGCCCCACCATTGTTCAAAGCAGTTCCTATGTAGACGCGGCATACCAAAACCCTCGAAAACTCGCCAGTAAGCACATGTAAATCCTGACTCAAAGAAAACCCATCTCTCCAGTCGTATTATGGCCAGCGACCCCAACCTAGGTTTTAACACCCCTTGGAGAGGGGGGGTAGGGTTTAGGGCTTAGGGTTTCGGGTTTTTAGAATTTAGGGTTTTGTGTTCTTAAGGGCTTAGGATTTAGGATTTAGGATTTAGGGTTTAGGGTTTAGGGTTTAGGATTTAGGGTAGGGTTTAGGGTTTAGGGTTTGGGGTTTGGGGTTTAGGGCTCGGTGTTCGGTTGAAAAAGGGCGGAGGATTTCCAGTCCAGGCTTGCTCCTGGTTCTTGGGACACACGGGTCCTGTGCCCGCTCGCGTCGACTGGGCCTAGCCCTCAAGCAAAAGGTCTGCAGTTCAGTATTCGGGGTCTTCGGGCTCAAGGCTTCAGAGCTCAGGGCCTGTTCTATACTGTACAATACTATGCTTTGCGATACTGTACTATACTTTACTATACCATACTATACTATACAGTAAACTGGAAACCTGATTAGGGCCAAATAGTGCTGGGATTCCCTCTATAGTAATCTTAAGGATTGAGGCTATTGGGTTTCCAACTTTTGGGCTTCTACCGTACTATGTTTTACGATACGATACTATCCTATGATATTTGCTTCTTTAATGTTCGGGCGGAGAATGGGGGTTCTGCACGTGGGGCAAAACCCGCTAACTAAGGTAACTATACTTATAACCCCAATTAGAGGACTTATAACCTTACTTACTAAGTCCCATGATCCTCCAAGTACTGGTGAGGCAACCAAAATCGTCGGCCACAGAGTTGAGCGGTTTAGGGCCCTTGCAGTAGGGCCCGTACGGCTCAGAGTTTAGAGTGTGTGTTGGGGTCTAAAGCTTCGGGTTTTGCGGTTTAGGGTTCGGGACTTGAGGGTCGAGACTAGTTTTTTTCGGGCCTGGTTTGCGGCTTCGGAGTTAGGGGCGACTCTTGCCGTTTACGTCACGGCTGCCAACAGAGGCCACGACGTTCGGGTACAGTCTGACCGTGTCCGCATTGACAGAGTACCCTCTGCCCATCAAGCCGATCGCACATCCAACGGCTTTGGGCTTGGAGCTCCGCGTTAGACGTCGGCCAGTTGTCCCAAACTCATGCGACATAAAAATCGAGGATTAGGGATGTGGGTTTGGGTCAGGTTGTCAGCAGCCCCTTCACTACTAAGGGATGTGGGCTTGGCAGCCAGGAGAACGATGCATTTAGTCGGGCAAGAAGACCTTCCAGTACGAAAGCCGGATTTGGATTGCTGCTTGGCAAAGAGTTGCGATGTCCCCTGGGCAGAGGTTTTAAAATCGATCGACAAATTGCGTGACACAGGATTGCAGCACCGAGGGTGCCAGCAACTGCTCAAGGCGCGAACCACCGTAGTCGGCCATTGAAGTTGCGAATATAGGGGCCCGACGGAACCCTGGTATATGATGTCATGGCTATATTAAGGAATCAGGAATAATATTGGTATTGTACTGAGGCCGCTATATGTCAGGATTAGACACAGGACGTGGTGTCTTTGAATACCCTAGTCAACTACCCCATCAGCTCTGTTCTCCCCCTCAAACCCTTACCCAGGACCTTTCTGCGCTTATGGAAACTGTAAAGAACGCTTTTGTCGTAGAACCCTGATAGAACTCTTGCAGAAGCCATATACGCCGCATGGTACCCGCGCAGTTGCCGTTCGTCACCCTTTTGGGCGCCAGCAATCCAGAGCCGGAGATAAGGCTCCCCATGAAAGCCTTCATTGCACCTGTGGCTTCGGGCTTGGGGGGGCTTGGATGTTTGTGGGCTCAGGGGTCTTGGGTGTGGGGTTTGGGGGTGTCGGGTTTAGAGGGGCAGGTGGCTCGGGAGCCCAAAGAAAGAGACCTTGGATCTCCAGAGGCCCTTGCAACTGCAGCTCAAGAGGCATTAGCCTGGTGGTTCCGTGCGATATCATACAGCACATAAAGAAGCTTCTGCAGGTGAGATAACAATCCGAAATTACAACATAAGCGTCTTAAGACACGATCAGAATGTGCTAACTGCGTAAACACTCCGCCATACTGGATGACCCGAATATGCAACAGCAAAAAAGATGAGATTTAAACTACTTATGTGGTAAAAGTGCATAGACACTAGCTTTGTCATCACACGTACTCATGTCGATGTGTTTGCATATCGATCTGCTTGTTCATCTTTTGACTCAGAAGTGTCTGCGTGCATACTTCTTCTCATGACACCTGGTACTCATCTCAGGCCCTCCTTTACCCGTAACCTCAACTCCTGAAGCTCTCAATTGCAATGCTTGATTCTTGATGCTAGGGCCCCGGCCCGAACGCGTCGGCAAAGCCAGCCGTCTCATTCGCTGTAGCTTTCGCTACTCGATTCCTGAGTTCTGGTGCATAGGAGCTCGTCCCACCTCAACCCTCAGCCCTAAACCCGAAACCCCAAAGCCCCAAGACCTAAACCCTCAACCCCAAACCTCGAGCCTTACGGGACTTAACCTCCCTCTCAGATCAGCGAAGCGTCGTCGCACTTCCAGGTGGGGGCCAGGCTCCTCTTGGACTTCACGGCCGCCTTGCCTGGTTTTTTCTCACGGCAAAAGGGTTTAGGGCCCCGATTAGAAGGGAGATGGGGGGGGGGGGGTGATTGACTCTAGACAAACAGTGATTCCCCGAAGGTCACAAAACTTACATTAAGGATCCCTAGCGTATACTATTGGTAATTGTTCAAGCCTCTATAGTTGCCCACGGCCCGCCAAACTGCTTGGGTTTAGGGTGCCTCTTAGTTTTGGAATTAACGGCTTGAGGTTTGGAAGCCCTCAACAAGAGTTCTAATTAGCACTAGAAGGGTGTTGCAAAGTGGTTTAGTCAGGCTTCCTGGAATTGTTCACGACCTTGTAGAAGCACTGTATAGAAGAAGGTTTTAGGGCTTGTGGTTTAGGGGTGGGGCTTAGGGCTTACGGTTTAGGGTTCAGGGTTTAGGGTTCAGGGTTTAGGGCTTGGGGTTTAGCGATTTCATGTCGACCCTAGTTACTGAACATGTTGGGAGGAGGATGGCTTGCGAATCAGGTGTCTGCAGTACCAAGCACAGGTCTTCTATCACCAAAGGGAGCAGGACCTACAGAGCAAAATCCTGACTTCACAGACCCAGTGAGGCACCCCGATGTCTCAGGTTCACGCTTTGAGCCACCCAAACCCTGCGCCTCAGACTCTTGAACCTGAACTTCTGTAAGAAGCACCTAATGCGAAATGCCGAGTGCTGAAAGCCCTAGTCGGGTGGCGAGACGGCTGCATGGGAGTGGTGTCGTCCTGACGAAATGCAACACAGCAAAGGGATGCGGGGTCTAGGAATTTAGGGTTCCTGGTCGGCTGTACAGGGGCCCTATAGTGGTTGCGGCGAGGTTGGAACACTAGCAGCACAGCACTCGCCACAACCTGCCGAAAGCCCCAAAAACCGTGAACCACAAACTCATGCGGATGCATCGGGATGGGTCCTCGTTGCAGGCATAGCAGCAGAGGAAAGCACAACACGCGGCAACCTGGAGTGTCGTCAGTGTTCTTGGGCTTTGTGGGTCGATTGCCATGTTTTCATGCATAGCACTGATCTGCGCAGACTTGAAGGGTGGTCCCAACAAGCAGAGTAATGTAGGGGCCTAGACAATTACCAGTACCATGTGGGCCGGGGGGATTCCCATTAACGGTTTAGGGTTTAGGGTTTAGGGTTTAGGGTTTAGGGTTTAGGGTTTAGGGTTTAGGGTTTAGGGCTTGCTCCAAAACCCTATTCTAATTGTTAAGGCCCCTACACCCAAAACCCTTCTAGTACCCCTTGCAGAACCCTTAGGAACCCTTTAAAGGAGCCCCCAAAACCCCTAGTCTGATTTTTCAAGGCCCCTGCAACCTAAACCCTTATAGTAGCCCTTAGCGTAACCCTTCTCGACTTCTTTAAGAACCCTTTTACAGGAGCCCTCTTCTAATTTTTTAAGGCCCCTAAATTCGGGAGGGCCCCAGGTCTCTTCATGTCGGGATAATCCCTGAGAGACTGGCACCAGGAGGACGCCAGAACCCGCAACCCGAAACCCGATACCCCAGGTATAGGGTTTAGGGTTGAAGGTTATGAAGCAGCAAAGGTAGGATGTCAATATAGGTGTCTAAATAGCTAGAATAGGGTTTTGGGGTAGACTATACTCTAGAGGTAATAAGGAACGCCCAGAATAGTATATGTAAGTATTAAGGCCCCTATATTCACCCTGTATGAAGCAGCAAAGGTAGGATCTTTGTTGTTATAGTAGCCCAAAATGATACACTCACCAGGTTTCATCACAAGGATCCCGAAATACACTCACCAATCTCCCCAGGATAAATCCCAAATGCCTAAAAGCGAACCCCGAGATCCCTAAACCCTAAACGCGAACCCCAAACCCTAAACCCGAGATCCCCGAACCCTAAACCCTAAACCCAAGATCCCTGAACCCTAAACCCTGCTCCCCGAACCCGAGGACCATCTGCGGCAGGGGGCCACGACGGCGCCCACGGTGGGCAGCAGGATGGTCCAGATCTGGACCGGGGAAGCGATGCCCAGGACAGGTACAGCAATAATAAGAACAAGAATATTCAAACTAATGATAATAGTAATAACAATAGTAATGATAAGAAAGATAATACCAACAATGGCAAGAAGAAGAATACGAATAATACCAATTACAGCGAAATGGAGAGGCGTGGGTAATTAGAAGAGGGTTTGGGGGGTATGTACCTAGCTATGTTGTGGGGAAACCCGAAGGACTAGTATAGGTAACTATGCAGACCCCTATCTTATGGCTGTAGCACTTGATGCTCTAGAAGCCTAAAGTATAGGATCCCCCAAACCCTGACCTGTTTGAGAAGGCCCTATATCATGGTCTTTTAAGGGTTCAGGGGGGTTTAGGGTTTAGGGGTTAGGGTTTAGGGGTTAGGGTTTAGGGCTCTTCAAGCATGTCGCAAGATGTCAGCAAAAGAAACTTCACCGCCTAAAGACCCTGGGGGTGTGGGCAGGCGGTCTACACACAAGCTGGGTAAGAGCCAGACGATCCCTTACTTAAGGCACCTTGCTTCAAGTACAAGAAGGTTCTTGTTCTCATGATTTAACGACCCGTCCGGAATGAACCTAGCGCTGTTGGGCTTGAATCCGGGCTTGGAACCTTCTGCTGCCGAGCGGCCAAGTTCGGGCGCGAGTTGTTATTGTCATTCGGTGCTTCTGTCCTGAGAGGCACGAGCACTGCTACAGGTTTTGCGGGGGTACGCGTGGCGGGTCTTTGTGGCTTAGTGGCATTGCTTGCAGGAGCTTGGAATTGTAAGTAGGACTGTGAGGCCATACGTCAGGAAGCTATAGCTGGAATGGGCTGAGGCCCCATTCAGTACAGGTATGCATAGGCCTATGTATTGCTACGAACAAACAGCCAAGGGAACCCCTACAACTCCAAAACCCCTTAATTGAGGAATATCCCTTGAATCTTATTAGGGCTCCGATTATGCTTTAAGGTAGGTTCCTTAAATTAGGGAGTTTTTGGAGTCTCTGGGAACTTTAACTAGGCCCCTTCCGAAGGGCTCCTGAGCCACTCGTTCCCTCGAAGCCTTGGCCCCAGGAACCCTGGAAAGGAAACCCTAAGCAAAGCCCGAAAGCCCAATGTAAGGGCCTTAAGTAGAATAGGGTTTTGGGGGTTCCTTACGGTAAGTATAGTATAATATACCCAAGAAAACCATATTCTTGCTATTAAGGCCCCTATATTAAAAGCCCAAAAGTCACCAGCCCCACACCCTCAACGCCAAACTCGACCCGGAGAGCCCAAGGCGACCAAAACTTGACCCAATCCCAGAAAGCCCACTCCTGCCAATAATTAGGGTTTAGGGTTTAGGGTTTAGGGTTTACCGGTTTGGGTTAAGGGGTATGGGTTCTACCAAGACTGGAGCTTAGACCCAAACCTCGAAGGTTACATGGTCAGAGCTAAACCCTGGAACTGACCAAACTCTTTTGCAGGCTCGGGGCTTTTCACAAGGCCCACATCTGAAAGCCCCGAACCCTCAAGACCTAGCACCGCCATAAAACCCAAACCCGCGCCCGCACAAAGCCGTCAGCTAAAGCTCTGAGGCCTCAGACACCAAGCCTCAAGGACCCTCAATGTCCCAAACCCATCTTGGGCGCCAACGGCTCGGGCTGGTCGGGAATAAGTCGGTGCTTCGCCTGTGATTTTGATCTGGGGCCAGTGGGGCTTTCGACCTTCAGGGCAAGGGGGCTTAGGCTTAGGGTTTGGGCGTCAGGGTTCAAAGTTTAGGGTGTAGAGTGCAGGGTTTGGAGTCGTGAACATGTGGGGTTTGGGGTTTAACGGGCATAGAAACCCATGTATCCAAGAACTTGATTCCTAACTACCCAACCTTCCATCGCTAACCCAATCAATCCCGAAAAAGTGGACCGGTCCTCGATGTTGCTCACGGTGAACTTGTACGGAACACCTGCGCAAAGATGCCGGTGCTACGAGCTTGGCTTGGGAACTGGTTTTGGCATAGTATATCATGGTATAATCTAGCACATCACAGTTTATGTTAGTGTGTATATATATATACATAATGTAAAAGGTTATATATATATATATAATGTAAAAGGTTAGTATATCATGGGATTCGGGGTCGATGTTAGGTCGGGCTTGGAGGCTCGAGTCTTCGATTCTGCCATCCTGTAAAAGGCCCCGACAAAAAGTCACCGCGTTACAGTATCCCTTTCCCGCCTGAGTCCTTCTAGTACCCTATTATAGTGGCCCCTGTCGTATAGGAGCACGTTAAAAAAAGTCGCTCTTCTAGTCTATCGTGCAGCACCCTAAGAGTAGCCAGGAGCCCTTATAGTTGCCTTGACGGAATCCTAAACCCAGATGTAGGGGCCTTGATAATTAGAATAGGATTTCGGTGTATCTTCTACTCTATATAATCAGGAACCTCCAAAACAGTATAGGTGATTATTCGGGGCCCATTATACTATAATTATAATAAGGAACCCCCAAAATAGTATAGGTAATTGTTTAAGCCCCGAAATTAGATCCTTCAAGCCCACTGGCCTGAGCAATCGCAGATCGACGAGGCAGTCTCACATCCTCGGCAGCCGAAGCGAACCTGCAGATCAGAGGGTTTAGGGTTTAGGGTTTAGGGTTTAGGGTTTAGGGTAAAGAACTTTGAACGCAGATGGGTAGTTCCCTAAATGAGAGGCTGTCTTTGGGTCCATTTTATAAGGGTGCCGTACTTTTTTGAAAAACAGGGAGCCTCATTTAGAGGACTACCCACACATGCCCCAAAACTTCTGAAGGGTGCAGAGCTTGAGGTTTAGGCAGCCTCAGCAACGAGACACGGGACGGACAGTGGGGGATTAGCGATGTTTAGGGGGATAGGGGGGCTCAGGGTTTAGGGTTTAGGGTTTAGGTAGAAGGAGGTGTTCCCCCCACCCCCCTGTGCCTGGCTCCGGATCAGCGCTGGAATCCCGTCGTAGTTGAAGAAGACCTTACCGCCCCAAATGGGCATCTCGTCCCTGTCGTCTTGGGGCTTCTAGGGGCAGGCACTCTGAGCCTTAACAGCCCTAAACCCTAAACGCTAAACCCTAAACCCGAAAAGGGGACCCTAACTTAAACCTTAACATGCACCTGCCCTGAAACCGCGCCTTTGAAGACAACTTCGCAGCTACGAGTCTCAGGCTACGGCTTCTCAGGAACTGGAAGCACTTGCTTGAAGTACCAGAGGGTGCTGCCCGGTTTCAAAACATAGATTTACAGAGTTTGTATAGGGCTTCTTTCGGCGGCCCCACTTCTTGGATCATGGCTGGTTTAGGTTCGGCGGAACACGTGTGTGTGGTTCTTAGCCGTAGTTCCGATTACGGTATCTGCTACCTCTGGTGTGGGAGCACTGGGCTTCGCAGACCTTGCTCCAAGAACAGCAACATCGCGCACCCTGCAGGAACATTCCCCCAAGAATACCCAAAACCACGCCTTTGGGGGATTTAGGCGGTTTGGGGCCTATAGGGGCTTCTTTTAAAAGTGTAGTGACCTTTTCTCTGCGATCTGGCCTCTAGGGGTTTAGGGTTTTGGGCTCAAGGCTTGAAGTTTAGGGTTTCGGGTTTAGGGTTTAGGGTTTAGGGTTTAGGGGTTTAGGGTTTAGGGTTCAGGGTCCTCCAGCCAAGGTGCATCCTTGGTCTTGTAAGAAGTCTCCTGGTCGGCACTGAATCGAATCGAAAGCTGCTTGAAGTTTCATGAGCTGGGCGGTTTAGGGTTTAGGGTTTAGGGTTTAGGGTTTAGGGTTTAGGGGGTATGGTAAGCACCCAAAATCAAAAAGCTCGGCTCTCCAGAAGCAAAGTAAGTAGGTGTGCCTTTGCAAAACGCCAAAGCTCAGAAGCATAGGTTGTGAAGCCGTCCTAGCAAAAAGGAAAACCTAATGCCAGTACAGTCGTGATAGCCCCGACCGTGACCACCCGAAATAGAAGCAGGCTTTGAAGTGGCGTCTGCAGAGGCCTGCAGTCCTACAGTTTTATCGGGGGCTGTAGAACCCTTAAAGCCCTGAAAGCGAAACAGAAGCAGCCGAGCGTCGTAGTCCGGGAAGTGGTCCGCGGGCCCTCGCCAGATGCCCGGTTTCACCGCGCTGGCCTGGAAGAGCTGCACAAACTCCGCTTCGAAGGGCTTCGATGGGCTTCATGGGGACTGTACAAGGTTGCGGGTTTAGGGTTTAGGGTTTAGGGTTTAGGGTTCAGGGTTTAGGGTTTAGGGCTTAGGACTGTATATACAGGGTTGCGATAGGTGTTGGGGGCGCTTCATAGGGCTTGCTGAAGTTTCATGTCAGGCTTTATGAGAGCGGCGTAGGTTTCTACAACGTGTTCTGTGCGAAGTCTCTGTTGGCTGTTGGGGTGTTCGGTTCGGCGTTTAAACTGTCTGATCAATCAAGACGTCATGTCAAGCAATACAGGCACCTGACTACGAACAGCATGACTTTCAGTCTAACAGGCTCATTGTCAGAACCCCGATATACGGGTCAGGGTTAAAGGCTGCACCAGGATCCCAAACCCTGAACCCCTAAACCCCTAAACCCCTAGACCCTCAACCCTAAACCCTAAACCGCCCTGATGGGCGCTGCCAGCCTGCGCCCACACGGATTCATCGAACTTTTCGTGCTCGGAGCCTCCCCAAATACCCGTGGTAAGAGGGGCCTTAAGATTTAGAATAGGCTAGGGTTCCTTGAAAGGGTTTTGAAAGGGGTCTATAAGGGTTAGTATAAGGGCTACTATAATGGTTTAGGGTGTAGGGGCTTTAAGAATTAGAATAAGGTTTTTAGGGTATATGATATGGTATATCATACTGTATCATCATGATATGGAACCCCGATATAGGATTGGTAATTATTTAGGACACAATATTATCTAATGTAAGTTCTCAGGGTTCCGAGCAGATGAACTGCTTGTTTTGAAGAGCCTTGGACGGGGGTCTTGCCGAGGTGAACAAGAGTTCCACAATTCCCGGTCAGCCCCAAAGTGCGGGCAAGAAGCATTGGTAGATCGTCTTGTTCGTGTGGCACGAATCCAGCCTCGGTGTCTCCAGGTCGAGGCAGAACATCAGGGACTGAAAGGGGGACCTATTCAAAGAGAGGACAGTGAAAGATTACAGTAACTAGAGTAATCGAAACTGTCAGCCTCGTGGCGGCAGTGGCAAGAGCAGCAGTAGTAGCAGCGGTTGCAGCAGCAATCGTAGCTACAGAATCGATAGTAAGAAGCAGTGGTCAGGAGGACGAGCGGCAGAAGGAGGAGGAGGAGCAGCAGCAGCAGCCCGTCGCCGCCGTCGAGGCTTAAGAGCTCTTTCATAAACAAAACCTAACCCCATGAAGCCCCAAAATCCCAAAACCCTAAACCCTAAACCCATGAAGCCAAAAAATCCCGAAACCCTAAACCTAAACCCTAAACCCATGAAGCCCCAAAAATCCCGGAACCCTAAACCTAAACCCTAAACCCATGAAGCCCCAAAATCTCAGAACCCTAAACCTAAACCCTAAACCCATGAAGCCCCAAAATCTCAGAAGCTTCAGGCCGGTACGGTTCTGCTCTAAAGCCCAGCGCCCCCGTCACGTGCAGCCAGGGCTCCAGTTCATGTTGCCGCCTCGGCCCATGAGGCGAGGGTCGAGGTTCTCACTTTAGGCTTCAGTGTTTCCGATAAAAGTCTTGTTGTTAAGGGTTTAGGGTTTAGGAGCGTTTTGGTCCGAGCCTACTCGTGGCAACGCCGTTGCCCTCCCTGGGGAGGGTGCTGATCGGGCCATGGTTTCTTCGGATTTCGGTACACGGCTGATTCAACAAGGGGAATGGAGACGTCTTTCTGCTTTGGCTGCTGAGTTGGATCCTTCGCTGGATGGGGCACTTCGGAATTTCCTTGTTCGTCCTTTTGGAATGGCGGTTTCTACTGAAGCCGGTTTGCTCTCCAGAGCATGGGTCCTCAAGGCCGATGGAGCATCTTCGGGTCGCAAGGTCCTTCTAAAGCTGAGGCATGCTGATTGGCTCGCCCTCGAGGACAGCACCGGTGTCTTTAAGGTCTTACAATCCCATGTACATGCCTCTCAGGATGAATTCATGCTGGACTGCACACATGCCCCAACGGTGGTCGTTTGCACCGCTGCCTTGGAGTTGGGTTCTTCGATCTGTGTCGCTGAGCTGTTCAGCGGAGGCTTTTCAGGATGGTCCCAGGCGGCTTATGTACTACACCGCAGTGGCACGCCTGTCCATACTTCCTGGACACTGGATGTTGATCCTGACTGCGAAGACATGCTTCGTCTGCAGACCCCAGGGTTGCACTGTATTTGGCATGGTGCTGAATTGGATGACATGCTTGCTGACACACCAGCTTCGGTTCATGTTTGCGCCAATGTTCAGAGTGATTGGTGGCTGCGCATTTTTGCCATCCGCCCAGTGCATATCGCGGCGATCTCGCCCCCCTGCCAGCCTTGGAGCGCTGCTGGGTCAGGGGCTGGCCTTGCATCGGATGACGGCTTGCTTATGCTGCGCGCTGCTGACATACTTGGTGCTGTACAGGTGCCGGTCGTCGTGTTGGAACAGGTCGCAGGCTTCTTGAGGCACCCGCATGCCGACACTGTGCTCTCTGCTTTTTCCATTGTCGGCTACTCCATTGTTTGGCAGGCTACTATTGACCTTCTTGATGTGCTGCCCTGCTCCAGGAACAGGACATTGATTGTCTTCAGACATGAATCCTGCAAAGGTCCACCCGCACTTACCGGCCTCCTCTGGGCCTGTTCGCGGCGGCACAATCTTGCGACTGCGCAGTCACTGTTTGACTTGCCTTGTAGCCTCCTGCAACCCCTGGTTCTTTCTGATGAACTAATAGCCACTTACATGGACCCGTGGTTTATGCCTCCGTCCAGGACCGGCCACGCATCGCAAAGCAGGACTGAGGCTTTCAGGGTGCGCACAGCGGCATCCACTGCGGGCTGCTTTATGGCCCAGTACCAATTCCAACACGAATTGCCTGCTTCTCAACTAGAGTCTAGGGGCCTCCTCGGATTCGTTCTACGCCACCAAGGTGTTCTGAGATTCTTTTCTGGAGCCGAGGTTGCCGCATTGCATGGGGCTGTCCGGCCTATCTTGCTTCAGGAGGATCGCAGATGCCAAATGCGCATGCTTGGTAATAGCCTATCAGTGCCCCAGGCCGCGGCTGGACTGGCTTATGCCTGCCATGCATTGGGGTGCAAGCATTCACCTGAGCCCGCAGAGGCTGTTGCACGTTGCCTCTCTGCCCGAGTCCATAATGCCAATGCCTTCTTCCTCCCCAGAGGCCAGGACTGGATCCTCTGTCGCAAAGACCAGGTCTTTGAGCTCCTTGCGTCTGGCGCCATTAAGCCCCTGCCTACCCCCAGCCAGCCAGCTCCTGTTGATTTTGTGCCAGTCACTTTTCAGAGCAGGCAGACAGATGTTACGGTCTACGCGCCTTCTGGGGCCCCGGCACTCAGAGTGTTTTCACACCTTGGCGTTGCGCACCTTGCACCTACACTACCAGCTGCTGCACATGACCGCCTCCACGCCTTACGGCTTAGTGTTGAGTTGCCCCCTAGCTTGGATTGCGCCGGCTTTGTGGGTGGCTGTGCTGACAAGACCGGATTGTGCACTGTGCTGGTCGCCAATGGGGTCTTCATTGTTGACACGTGGTCCCCGCGCATGTGGACCCAGCTTCTCAATGTGTTTGACTTCCTCACGCCTGAGGCAGAGGACCTGTGTTGCTGGAGCCCATCTGGGCACAGACTGCAACTTGCCGATGATTTCGAGGGCTGTGTTGTGGCGAACACATCGCCTCCTGAGGCTGCGCGTCTCCCTCTCAGCCTGCTTGCCGCATCTGTTCCCGCCCTGCAGGCCACATTTCAGGCTCACGAGGCCCAACTTGCGTGCCCTGCTGTTTCAGCTATTGACTTGTGGCTGGGCTTCCCGTTCCATCTTGTGCTCGCTTATGGCTGGGATGCACAGGTCGAGAACTTCCCGCCGGCCCATGGCGCCTCTATGTTCATTCGGATGCAGCCTCTGACCGGTCGAGTGCATATGCAGCCACCCGCCCTGCCTCGCCAGTTGCGTGCCTGGTTTCTTGTGGCTCGTCTTGATGCTGCCTCCGTCTCTGCTACTGCAGAAGGCTCTATGCAGGTTGAGGTGCAGGTTGAAGCCCAGCGTATTTGGTGGGGTTATCTCCCTGCTCTTCTGAGGGTTGCGCAGTTCGATCTTTGGTGGCGTGAGGCCTCTCAGGTCTGCCAGCTCCCACCAGATGCGCGGGTTTTCTCGGGGCCTTTTCCCGTCTCGGCTGAGGATTCCCTGCTTGCCGTACACTCCCGGCGTGGCCAAAGAGTTCTTCGAAAAAACGGCCACCTTCTCATCACTCTGCAGCCCTCTGTTGTTGGTGGCGGTGTCAAAGATGAGCAAAAGCATTGGGCCCAGACTCGAGCGGCCTCCGTCTGCCTGGCCCAAGGCCTGGATCTTCGCACCACCACGGCTTTCATCGATGAAGTTTCCACCGAGGGCTCTACTGCCCGCCTCAGCCAAGCCATTAAGGCCACCAGCGAGGATGCCAAGTGGGCCCAGCTTACGGCCTATGCCAAAGACCTTGGGGTCCCAGTGCCGCAAACCACCAGCCTCTTCCAGAGAGCCGATCAGCGTGCTAAGCGCCAGTTCCAGAAGCGACGCTCCCAGGCCGGCGATCAACTCAGGGCCTCCTCTGTGCAGGTTCAAACCGGATTCTTTGTTAACGACGATGGATCCCAGACCCAGATCCTTGACAGCATCCGTCCCGGGGCCACTGGGTTGCTTTTGGTTGATGGTGACCAAGCTGGCGACGCTCTTGCTACGCTTCAGGGCGTCCAACCAGACGAGCTCGGCATTCTTGTGCTGGGCCACACCTGTCCCAACCCTGACAGCTGCTCCCGTCGTGTGTCCTTCCCTGCAACAGGTCGGGCGTGTGGCTCACAACTTCTCCTTGCAGGCTGCCTTCACAATGTAGGTGGCAAGGCTATCCGCCCTTCCCAGCAGACAGACATCACTGTCGCTCTGCCTGACATCCTGTGCTGCACATTTACGGCCTTTTCTGATGAGTTCCCTGCGGGCCAGTGGGAACAGATTGTACAGGCACCTGTTAAGCAGATCTTGTCTGTCTTTCAGGACATTGCCGCTGCCAAGACCATTGCCACGCCATGGGGCCGCCAGTTCAGGTGCAAAGGTAAGGTTGCCAGTCCTGCGGCTGCTGATCAGGTTAGCTTTCAGGCCAGGGTTCCCAAGAGTGAGGCTGAAGCCCTCTTGATTGCCAGTGGGCACAACTGTGTCTACATCACGCCACGGACGCTCGACAGCAGTTTGCTCCCTGGTTACTCCATCATTTGGATAGGTGGTCAGCGCCAGGACGCTGTCAAGGCATCCCTTCAAATCCCCGAGCAGCGCGGCCTTGTGCGTTCCAAAGACCGCTTTGGGTTAAGGGTGCCTGAGGCTCGTTATGAGGCTGCATACGGCCTGATCCGACCTGGCCAAACCGCGCCCAACCGTGTCGCTGTTCAGTACTTGTTCCGAGTTGGACCCGTGCCTGCCGGTGCTGATGCCACAGCGGTCTCTACCTGGGCTGCCAAATTCAACTGGAGCATTAAGATCATCCGCGCTTCTGGCCCGAGCCATTGGCTTGTTGGTGCTGCCCAGCAACCTCCCTCTGCGTGGCCGTTGTTTAACAGCCAGACAGTCCTCATCAACCCGGTCCACCAGCGTGAGGTTCGTCAATCTGTGGTGCAGTCTGGCAGCCTGAGCACCAAGGCACAAGCGACGCCGCCAGCAGCCGCCAAAGAGCCTCGAGCAGCCGAGGACCCCTGGTTGTTCAGTGATCCGTGGAGCGCCTCTCGTTCTTCTGTGTCTTCTCTTGGCAGCCGAGAGTCCGGGTCCCGCTTCCCGGCCCCAGCACCTGCTCCTGTCAATCGTGTAGTTGCAGGTCCCACGGAGCAGCGCTTCCAGCAACAGGAAACACGCATCCATGCCCTAGAGGAAGGCATACAGGCGCTCAAGATTCTGCAGGAGCAGAACCACGGCCAGCTTGTGCAGCAGCAGGCCACTGACCGCCAGAATGCCGCCCAGGCTACCGCTGGACTTCAGGAGCAGCTTAGCTCCGTCGGCACCGAGCTCACTCGTCAGCTGCAAGCCTCCGCCGAAGCCCTCCAAAATGCACAGACGCAGCAGCAGAAGCAGATGCAGTGCAGCCTTGATGAGCTCAAAAGCCTTTTCCTCGAGAGTCGCGAACACCGGGCTGCAGCCAAAAAGCCGAAAATCGATCCTAAGGAAGACGAGCTTTGACTGCTTCGGCCCGTCATCTGCCGCCCTCGGCCATTTTGGCTTTTTCCGGGCCTTTTGTCTACTTTGTGCCTGTCGCCGCTGGGAGTGCAACAGGCCTGGGGTGAAGTGCTCCACCAATGCGTGGACGTTGACTCTCTGAGTGCTGCCGGGGTTGTGGCGCTTTCAAAGTTCAGTTTTTTGCTCGGCGCAGGGGTGCGCGCCTCTCCGTTCCGATCCCCAGCTGTGCATCCGTTCCAGTTTGATGATACTTATACAGTGCTTTTTCCCTGCGGCTACAGTGCTTCTTATTTGGGCCAGTTTGACTGCCTTCGCGGCTGCCGCATTGGCGAGGCCCAGAACCCTGGCCCGTTCCGTCAAACCGACATTCGCCAATTTCGTTCCGCCTCTGCTGGCACACCTGAACTGCTTGTGCGGACGTCTGAGAACCCACCTGCTCTCACAGCGAGTTCTCCTGGGTCGGTTCCCCAGGCCCCTCCGCAATCTGGTGCCTCGGCTGATTCTCCCCCGTCTTCCACGGCTGCTGCTACGCCTGCCTCTTTCCCGTTGCGGCTTGCAGTCATCAATCCCACCTCCCTGCTTCACAAGGACCGGGAAATCCTTGATCTTGGCCAGGATGTTATACTTGCCTCAGAGACTTCGGCGGTTGAGGCAGTGCAGCGCATTGTTGCGCACAAACTCCGTCCTGCCGGCTTCACCACACTTTGGAGTGCTCCTGTGTCCCCCCACCAGGGACAGCGTGAAAACCAATCCACTCTCCGTGGACATGCTGCGGGCGTTGCCCTGATTTCGCGCTTACCGGCCCGCAAATCCTTTGTACCTTTGGAGCCACAGGTTGCGCAGGCCTCCCGACTCCTTGAGAGTCATCTCCGTATTGGCCAGTTTGAACTCAGAGTCTTCGTGGTCTACGGTTACCCGGCCAACTACCAGGATGCCGGTGGCCGTAATGCTGCTCTCCTGCTGGAGGTCCTCCGCCGTCTGATTGCCTGCCCCGTCCCTGCCATCATTGGCGGAGACTTCAATACTGATATCACTCAGCTCCCTGAGTTCGGCATGTTTCAGCAGCTTGGCTTTGTTGAAGCTTTCCAATATTGGCAAGCCCGCACTGGACAGGAGCTGCCACCCACTTGCAAGCAGGCCACGCGCCATGATACCTTGCTGCTTCCGGGGTCGCTGCTACAGTATGTCCAGGACCTACGAGTCGCCACTGACCTGCATTTCTTTGACTCACATGCCCCGTTTATGGCTGAGTTCCTTCTGCCCGAGCGGCCACCGTGTCTGCAGACCTGGCGCATGCCAGCTTCCTGGATGTCATTTCTCCCACAGGGCACCGACTTGACCCCTTTCTATGCTCGCTATCAATGCCAGGTTCAGGCTGCCATTCAGGCCTGCCGCACCACGGATGAGCTGGATGCAGCCTTTCAAACGTGGGCCTCCGCCGTTGAGGCTGCTGTTGATACTGCTGTCAGGGCTGCCCACACTGATTCGCCGGATCTCTGCCCTGCTAAGGCTTTGCCCAAGCTCGCCAAGGGACGTTGCGCTTATCGTCCACTCCGCAAGCGCCCCTTCCCACGCTCCGCGCCGCAAGGACGCTGTGGAGACTACTCACCCTCCTGTGAGGCCGTCACTGTTGTTGCAAGGGCTAAGGTCAGGCAGGTTCGGCGCCTTTCCACCTTTGTGCAGGGCCTGACCAAGGCCGCGGGGTATGATGTCCCTCCTCCCACGGTGCATGCGCAGCTAAGCCAGGAATGGGCTGCCATAACCAGAGGGCGTGGTTACGCTCCCAACTTTGCCACCTGGCTCCTGCGGTGTTCACACTTTGCCACCTACTGGTCTTCCTTGCCTCCTCTTGAGTGGGCCCGGGACGTGCTCCAGTATGTCAAGTTCGATGCTGAAGCCCACGTCCGCTGTGAGGCGGACCATCGGCAGAAACTTGCCCGTTTTCAGGTTCACCAGGACAGCACATCAGGCTGCTCCCGCCTTGGCTTTCGTTCAATGCGGCCTCAGCCTCGCCCGCCCTTTCTCTGCATTCCCTATGAAGAGAATCAGGCCGCCCAGCTTGTCTGTGCAGAGTCTAATGACACTGGCCTCTACTTTGTGCCCATGCCGCGCTTTGTCAGAATTGGTCAGGCCGCCAGCCTTGACGATACGCCAGTCTGGGTCGAGTCTATTGTTGAAACCGATGCCAACGGCCCCCTCCTCCGACTTCACAGCTCCCATCTGCCGCTGCCTTCCGCGGCTCGTTTTGCTCAAACCAGTGCCGCATGCACAGCTGATGAGCTTAATAGGGTGTTTGTTGAGTTCTGGGCTCCTATCTGGTGCCGGGACAAAGGTGCCGCCAGAACTGACCTCTCTCACTGGTCCATTTTCCTGCAAAACCTGCCACCTGCGCCCCCCTCGGCCCAAGCCTTGTCTGTGAACATGCAGGACGCTGACCTGTGGGCCCAGCAAATCCGCCGCCTCAAGAATGGCCGTGCCACCGGCTATTGCGGCTTCAGCCCGGCCGAACTCAAGACTTTGCCTGCGGCGGCGGTCCAACACCTCGCCCATCTGTTTGCCCGCTGCGAGGACTGTGGATTCCCTCGGCATCTGGCCCAAGCTACTGTGCACATACTTGCCAAAGTTGATGAGCCCCAGCACATTGGTCAGGGACGGCCCATCACTGTGTATGCCACCATCTACCGCCTGTGGTCCAGCATTGCAGCCAGGTCCATACTCAGGCAATGGGCCACCTGGCTTCCCGAATCTGTGCGGGGATGCGTGCCAGGCAGGGGCGCCCGTGAAGTCTCGCTCGTCATACAAGTTATGATTGAGGAAGCCCTTATGTCGGGTAGGGCTCTCGGCGGCTTCTCTCTTGACATCATCAAGTGCTTCAATCAACTCCCTCGTATGCCGCTGCGCCACCTGCTGTTGCACCTTCATGTGCCACCGCACATAGTCGAGATATGGTTTCAGTTTCTTGACTGTAATACGAGATTTGCCCTTTTCCATGGCGAGCTTGGCAGTCCTGTTGCCAGCACCACGGGAGCACCGGAAGGGGACCCATTGTCGGTCGTCGGCCAAATTGCTATTTGCTGGGCCCTGGTTGCCAGCACTAGCCAGCCGAACACTTGGCCCTGGGTTTATGTCGATAACCTTACATGGCTTGCGTCCGAGACGTCCTTGCTCAGTAGCATGCTTCGTAGAGCCACTGACTTCTGCGACAGCCTCCGCCTTCCCGTTGACTGGAAAAAGTCATTCGCTTGGGGCACCTCAAGGGAAATCCGTTCCTTCTGGTCCAAAGCGCTGTTGCCGGGGTGCCCCGCTGACTGCCGTCTCCAACTTGTTTCAGAGGCTAAGGATCTTGGGGTTGCCTTCCGATTTGATCGCTTAGGAGGGTTGGGCAAAGCCGCCTCTCGCATCGCCGAGGGCCTCCAGCGCCTGAAGCGGCTACAGCGTCAACACCGACCCCTCCATAATGCTGCCCACCTTGTTCAAACAGGTATCTGGCCGGCGGCCTTCTACGGGCTCGAAGGCCATCATGTCCCAGAGGCTAAGGTTGACCAATTGCGCTCGGGTGCAGCTAGGGCTATCTGTGGGGAGAACCATAGCATGTCGCCCCACCTAGCGCTGAGCTGCCTCAATGCAGCCATCTTGGACCCAGCTGTTTACCTTCTGGTTCAAGCACTTTGTGCGCTTCGTGGCCTCCTGCGTGCAATCCCCGAATTTGGGCAGAAATGGCTGCGGTTTGCTTCTGACCCCCTCCTTGAACCCCGCCGTGTCATTGGCCCTGCTACGGCCCTCGCCAAACAACTCCGTGCACAGGGCTGGGTGCTTAAGACAAATGGGGTCTTGAAGGGCGCTGGGCACTGGCACCTTTGCCTTTTCACCAGCACACCGCGACAGATTCGTAAAGCTTGCCAAGCCGCTTGGATTGAGGCCCTGCCGGACCGCATTGGCCACCGAAATGGGCTGCAGAGCACTGCTTGCCCCTGCCCTCGCATCATGAGCCGAGTTCTTCATAAGTTCCCGCATGGCGCCCAGCTGCATCTTGCGCGTAGTGTTGTCGGCGGTTTCCTTTCCCGGGCTGCCCGTGCTTCCTTCGACCCGCTTGTTGAGAAAGCCTGCCCTTACTGTGGTGACGCTGATACCAAGGCCCACCGCCTGCTCCAGTGTCCGGCCACACAGTCTGTGCGGCAGCCGTTCCAGGCTCTTCTTAATTGGATTGGTGACAACAACCCCCACTGGATTCATGCCCCCTTCCCGGTCGCACATCCTGATGAGGGTTTCCTCAGATTGCTTTGGGGCAGTCGGATTCTGCCATCACCGCCTTGCGTGCGTCCACTGCTCGACCGTCAAGGTGCTCGTGTGCATGACTTCTTCACAGACGGTTCTTGTATACACCCCACGTGCCCTTCTGCCCGGCATGCGGCGTGGAGTGTTGTAATGCACCAACCGTGCAACAGTGTACCTGATTTGCGCCTCTTGCTCGATGAGCCCAAGCTCCTACCGGCAGTGTTTCCCGTTGTTGCCCAGGGGCTCCTTCCAGGTGAGCAGACCATTTACAGGGCCGAAGTTGCGGCATTAGTGCAGACTGCAATCATTGCCACAGACCATCCCGAGCATGTTTTTCACGTGTGGGCTGATTCCAGCAGCGCGCTGCGGACACTTCAGGCATGGCTTGACTGTTCTCCCGAGGAGGCACCTCCGCCATCGCCCGCCGGCGACATTCTTGCTCTGCTGCCTGCTCGGCGCCCGTGTAACCTTGCCTTGCACAAGGTTAAGTCCCACCAGAATTTGAGGGAAGCACCGCCTACTGAGTTGCTTTATGCTCTCGGCAACCATGTGGCCGACACCGCTGCCAAAGCTGCTGAGAAAGACGACTTGCCAGGTCTCCGTAACCAACTCGACAGTGTTGCTCAATGGTGCGGCGAGCAAGAGGAGAACTTGTTTGCCTTCTTCCAATATCTGCTTGAGGTTACCAAGGCTGTCGCCAACCTTCGCAGCGGCCTCGACCAGCAGGTTGCTGACAACTCCTGGGCTGAGGCTGACGAGGCCGGCCGTCTACAGCAGTGGTGTGCCTTAAATGGCCCGGAACAACGGTACTTTCTCCCGCCCGCAGGGCCTGCTGATCCCACGAGAGCAATTCAACAGCAAACAGCTTGGCCGCCTCAGTTCCTGCACTGCCTCTACTCCTGGAGCCAGCAGCTGCGTTGGCCCGCCGCTGATGCCACTTTCACTCCGCATAAACTTGCAGGGATCACCTTCCTCGAGCTCCTGACGAACTTTGTGGTGTGTACAGGCCGGCTGCCACCTGTGCAGCTGAAGAGTGGAACGGCGTTGCAATGGATTGAGCTGACTGATGCTACTGGCATTCTACATCCTGTTGTACTTCGTGACGTGCTGCTGGGATTCCTTGCTGCTGTCCGATGCTTGGATAAGGCGCTTGGCGTGCGCTGTTGGCCTAGTCAACGACACCACAGACTTCACTGCTTGCGTCTCTTTGGACACCGTGATGGCCGCAAGGGGCTACTGCTGCGCCCATTGCTCCCGCAGGCTTTGTCTACTGGTGATCTCGTTGCCAAAATTGCTACAAGCTGCTGTGGTGAAGTTCTTAGGGATTTCGCGCTTAAATGGCGCCCGCCGTCCTAATACGGGACCGGCTCTCGGACTCATGCTGTGGGATCGCTCGGAGGCACAGCGTCGCCATCTTCAGGCTGGCCTGTGTCCTCCTCTCCAAACCCGTTAAAGGTTTAGGGTTTAGGGTTTAGGGTTTCCGATAAAGGTCTTGTTTTAAGGGATTAGGGTTTAGGGTTTAGGGTTTCCGATAAAAGTCTAGCGACAAGGGTTTCAGGTTTGGGGCTTCTGTGGAGCTAAAAGGCTATCAATCCTACACCCGAAAACTCTGCATGGAACTCTATAGCCCTTGCTAGCCTTCTTCTGAGGTACCGATGTCGCGTGATTTCTACTAGGTAGCCCCCGTCACCCTGCTCCGACGGCTTGAAGATAGAAGCAACAAGGTAAGATAGAAGCCTTGGGAGCTAAAGGGTTTTGAAGGGTATCTTCTACTGCCACTTGTCTCCGGGGACCACAAGGGAATTCTGCTACTGATCCTGAAGGCCCACCCTAAACCCTAAACCCTAAACCCTAAACCCTAAACCCTAAACCCCAAAGAGGGACGAAAAGTTCCCGAGAGCCCGGCTGGGGTCGGCCCAGAGCGCCAGAACCATCACCATGCCACGACGGATGGCCTGCAGGTTTAGGGTTTAGGGTTTAGGGTTTAGGGTTTAGGGTTCCGGTTTGGGGCTGTAGGGCTCAGGAACTCTACCTAGACCCCAAAGAACCTACCACTTTTAAGGACTTATACAATACAAGGAAATCATAAATATAAGGAACCCCCTAAGAAAAGGGAGGTTCTGAAGGAAGGGTCCAGGAACTATAAGGACATATATATATATATAATATAAGGAGATCATTAATATCAGGAACCCTAAAAAAGGGAGGTTCTTAAGATTCCAGGAACTGTAAGGCTTAGCGTTTCGGATTTCGGCCTTCGGATCTGGGGCTCGAGATTTGTTTCATGTACGTCCCCGCAGGATCTGGGGAGCGGTCTTCCGCTGGGCCTTTGAGGGGTTTAGGGTTTAGGGTTTAGGGTTTAGGGTTTAGGGTTTAGGGTTTAGGGATTAGGGTTTAGGGTTTAGGGATTAGGGTTTATATAGGGGGTTTAGAGCTTACGGGGTTTGGGTAGGCTTGGGCTTTGGGGGAAAAGGGTGCTAAGCCCCTAAGGGTCAAAAAAACAACTGCCTCAACACCCTCGTAACCCATGATGAACACCTCCCACCCGACAGGCCTTCTCAGTCTTAAGCCCCATCGTACAAGATGCATATTTAACCAGAACCTAAAGGCGGAAGACGGATTTTTGGACGTGCGGCTTAGGGTTTAGGGTTCAGATAGCAGTCTAGGTTTCGCCTATACATCTTGAGGCTTGCATGGTGAATCACGCCTTAATAACTGAACACATAAACCCAAGTCCGCACAATCCTTAGACTTAGATCTCCAAACCTTAAAGTACGTCTCCCAAAATCGCACCGACCCCTAACAGACACCCCAAAAACACGAAAACACTAAACCCTGAGATCAAATACCCTACAGAGACAAAGGTCTCAGGCCTCGCCCATCTGCGCGAGGCCACCTCACAGCATCTCCGATGATTCGGGGAGGGTTTGCGGTCTTAGGGTTTCAGTGTTTAAAGTTGAAATCCTCGGCGGTTGTGTTCAGAGGGTGAAGTCGGACTTCGGGGGACGAGCGTTCAGAATTGGCCCTCGACCCGGAACCAGAAGGGGGTTTTCAAGATTGAAATCAAGAGCTCTGGTTTCGAGGGTGCGTTTGAGCGGTTGCTCTTGTTGTGAGTGAATCTGTGTCTGTTTGTGTGTGTGTGTGTGTATGTACGTACGTAGGGTTGGGCTTGGTGTGAGGGAGGGAGGTAGGTAGGGAGGCAGGCAGATAGATAGGTGTGTGCATGGAATGCACATTTTCCGAAATATCCACGAAGCAAGATTCCCCGAAGTGTCGCCACGAGACGATCATGACAAGGATGCTTTGGACTACTGTCGTCATTACCCCCAAAACCTATAACCTGAGTGCCGCGAAGCTGCCGTAGACCGTTGCGAATTCATCCTCCGGCCTGCTCCGGCTCATCAGCACAAGAGCGAACAAAAAACCAAACCCTCAAAACCTCCAAAAGCCCACTGCCACCAAATCCCTGAACCGATTTTCCCCCAAACAGAGCAGAATGCGGTAGACCTGAAGCCCCAAAAACCTTGAACCGCTGAGGTTTTGGCTTTCTGTGGGATCTATTGCTATTCCACACTTGCGATTTGCGACAAATGAAACATGAACCTGACTGATTTAGGCCCTTGGAGCGTTGGTCCAGCCTAAAGCCCTCGCTCTTCGCTGCTTTGAAGCGGTCGGCGAAGGAGAGTCTGCCCTTCTGCTCCTTGCTAAGGGTCGGTTTAGGGCTTAGGGTTTAGGGTTTGGGGTTTAGGGTCTACATGAATGAATAGCAGGCTATGTGTATCAAGAAAGACAAATGAACGCTTGTGTATGATCGGTACCAAGATACACACATCGATACTTAGATACATAAGTACATAGATACATGGACACGTAGATACATAAGTACATAGGCACATGCATACATACATACATACATACATACATACATACATACATGCATGCGTACGTACATGCATGCATGAATGCATAAACTGTAAACTCCTGCCAACCCTGCATACCTGCCTACCTACATACTTACCTACCTACCTATGCAGGCAGGTACGAGCTTGCACAAAAAGCTGCTTTCTGTTGCTCTTCGTTCGCCTTCGCATTAACCTATATATCGCTATATGCTGATATGTACTTGTGTATGCAAGTGAAAGGACTTCGCATGTTGGCTGCAGGCTTAACGCTTATGGCGTCTGTGATGTCGAGTGGTTGCCTGGCTGTGTATGCCAGATTCTCACTGTTTTTTCACGGAGATTGGCGAAGTCTTGTTGGGAGTGATTCTCAACCTCCCGCGCACTTTCGGAGAATTCTGTGTAAGTCCCAACCGTTCAGCCCGACAAAGCACGTGGTTTAAGTTCCGACTCATCTGCTGAGTCACTCCGTTCTGGCTGAAGATCTGGACGATGTCCTCAGCTCGCTCCGGGGTTTCGTTTCTTTGAGCCTTCAGAGTGTAGGCTGTGGAGTCTATAGGGTGAAAGGTTTGCGGCTTTCGGCTGCAGAGTTTAGCGCTGCCACTCTGGGGATCGTGCTAGCGACACTGCACGTTGTGCGAACTCCCGGCATCTTCCGACTGAATCTTCCAAGCGTCCACCAGGGTACCGTTTGGATGCCCGTTGTCCGTAATGAAGCTCGTGTTGATCTGCGTCCGGCTTGCGAGGGTCCGACACAAGGCAGCTCCAGGGCTAGGAGCTTCCAAGCTAAAACTCAGTCCTACAGCAGGGTTTAGGTTTTAGGCTTTTGGGTTGGGGGTTTGGGGTTTCGGGTTTCGGGTTTCGGGTTTTCCTTAAGAACCCAAAACCCACTTTTTTGTAGGTTCTTATTATAAACCCTATTTGGGGATTTATAGGGACCCTACAAAAAAGTAGGTTCCCAGGCCCCAAAAAGGATCTGAAAAATAGATCCCCTAACTAGGGACCCTAACTACTAAAGGGTACTTTATAGCAACCCCCTTAGGGGATCTATTTTTTTAGATCCTTTTGGGGGTCTGGTTTTGGGTTCTTAAGGTTGGGGTTTTGGGGGCAACAGGGTCCCTATCTGTTCGGGCTTTCATCCCTTGGAGCCCACAGGGCCTCGACCTTGGAGGCTCGCAACCGCAGCATTGATGCAGGCTTGGGGCCCCTTCTGAGCTCTTTAGGGTTTAGGGTTTAGGGTTTAAGGTTTAGGTTTAGGGCCTTTAGGGGTTTAGGGTTTGCGGGATGGCTGTAACTGTAAACTTCACAACAAAACTCAACCGAAATCCCGAAAACCTCAAAAGCCGAAACCCTGAATTCAACCCCAAACCCTCAAGCCGAAAACCCCAAACCCAAAACCGTCAACTGCTCACCCTAACCCCCCAAAGCATCGAGAAAGATGTAGGCCTTAAACGGAGCAGAGACATCGAGCATGTCGTAGAGCGCATGGCCGGGCCCTGCCGCTGTGTTTTCTGAGAGCCCAAGAACCCCCTTCCGCTAGGGTTCAGAGTTCCGGATTTAGGTCTGGGGCCGGATCTTCATTCTTTTTTTGCCGCGGGCCCTTTAGGGACTAGGGTCCACGGGCTTGCGGTTTCGGGTTTAGGGTTTTTTTGCTTTGAGTGGTCGGTCTCGCTAAGGGTGTAGTAGAGGCCACTGTCAGCTCTCACGAACTGGCGAGGAAACTTGTTGATGTTATTGTCATGCTTGTCACATCTTACTAGCTCTAAGGCATTGACCTGACGCTATCACTACAGCACTGCGACGGTGCCTACTAACTCGGACCACCCCGGCCTGATTCACGGAAGGTGTTAATGTCGGCCCCTGCTCTGTCGCAGGCGGCACCGCAGTCCTCAAGGCAGCGTGGCTGTGCTTCTGCTTCAGCTGCAGAGGTCGGGGATTGGAACTCGGAAACCCAAAAAAAACATCAAAAAGGACACCTTTCCTCCCCAACCTCTCAGTCTAGTTCCAGGATTCCGAAGTTCATGCGCTCCTTGCCCTCACCTTTCAGCCAAGAACCCCTGGTTGCAGTGCACTTAATACTTTGGTATTCCGAACCGATGCAGCCGGATAGAACCACGGTTGTCGCATTTCGTAAGACCAGCCACTACGCGTCGGTGATGACACCAAGCGGGCAGGAAATATGCTCGGAAAGAAGAACGGAATCTTCCCTAATTGGTGGCCCGAGCCCCGACCGGGTCCTGACCGAGACACCCCAAAACCTGAACACAGAAACCATGACCACGCTATTCTTCCGATTCCAGCCCTCGTTGCTCTCCTTCACCTCGGAGGAGTTGCAGACGGTCGCCTTTTGCCATGAGAGTTGGCTGATTTGCGACTTGAGGGCTGGGGCACCTGGAATTTAACAGGGAAAAGATCGTCGAGGTGTTGAGTGTCGTCGTGCGGTTGATCGTCGTTGTCGTCGTCGTCACCGTCGACGTCGATGTCGACTCCTCGCTGTCGCAGTCGCCGCCTGCGTCGTCGCATCGTCGTCGTAGTATCTGAAGAGGAGGAGGAGCAGCAGGACAAATCCAGTCTGCGAGACAACATTACATCATTACGGAGCCTTTCCTACAAAACAAGACTGCTGAGCATCTTCTTGCACTAAGCTTCGGAGCTATCGATGCAGCGCGGCAGCGACATCATCATGAGAGTCCAGCGGTACGAAAAGCAAGAACAGCTGCCACACTTTAGGGTCCAGGGTTTTCGGTTTAGGGTTTAGGGTGTCGGGTTTTGAGATGTTGGGTAGTGAACCCTAAACCCTAAACCCTAAACCCTAAACCGTCTGAGTTGTTCTTGACTAAGGGCCACTTTCCCACCTTCCAAAGGTTCCTCGGAAGGCCGACTGGGGGCGGGCCGTTACAGCCACATTGCAGGGTAACACTAACTGTGGTCTGCACACCAACCCCATCAGCCGAGATGAAAACGACTTACACCCACCTAGGGTGCTGGGCTTAGGGCCTTGGGCCCTAAACCCTAAACCCTAAACCCTAAGGTTTTGGGGCAGCGCCTTCGCCAGCTTGCAGGGATGCGCAGTGAAGGCTTGCACGAAGCGATTGCCTTCAAAGAGGTCCTTGGGCAGCTGCGGCTCTTCCGCAACAAGGAACTCTAGGGTTTAGGGTTTAGGGGGTTTAGGGTTTAGGGTTTAGGGGGTTTAGGGTTTAGGGTTTAGGGTTTAGGGGGTAAGGGTTTAGGGTTTAGGGTTTAGGGTTTAGGGGTTTTGGGTGAGATTTACATAGTCATCTCCAGGTTTAAGACAACCCCCAAGTTGGAACCATTTGGAACCTCTCTGTTTAAGAAAACCCCCAGGTAAGCACTGCAGGTTTGCTCGGCAGCCCTCAACCCCCAGAAGCCAAGCCTACTGTATGGGGGCCTTTATAATTAGACTCGGGTTTTGGGCCCCGTTATACTATAATTATAAGAAGGAACCCCCCAAATAATATAGGTAATTATTGAGGCCCCTGAAGCCTAAGCCTTATGCCGGAAGCTGAACCCTTGCTACTTAATGTACGGGCCTAAATAGTTTCCAATGCTATTCTTGGGGGTTGCTTATTATAACTATAGTGTATTGGGCCTTACCAATACTAATTTGAGGGTTGCTTATTATAATTATAGTATAATGGGCCTTACCAGCACTAACTTGGGGGGTTGCTTATTATAGTTATAGTATACAGGGCCCTGAAACCCTATTCTAATTATTTGGGGGTTGCTTATATAAATATATTATAATGGGCCCCGACACCCTACCGAAATTATGAAGGCCCCTATAGTAAGGCTTGTGCCATGAGCCCTGTCCTCCAAGAGGCTCAGAACCCGCAGTTTCTGGGGCCTCTTTGCCTTCGTTCCCCCCTGGAGGGCCTAATGTAGGGGCCTTAAAAATTAGGATAGGGTGTTGGGGTATATTATACTGTACTTTTAATAAGGAACCCCCAAAGTAGTATAGGTAATGATTAAGGCCCCTATATTAAACCCACTGGAGATTGAGAACAGGCTCCATCTCCGGACAGCAGGACGCGAGAACATGGTCCTTGTTGTAGCCTCCGAGATTACAGGAGCAGGCGGTACACACCCTAAGCCGTTAACCTGAAACCCGAAACCAACCTCAACCCCCTGCCCAAGCCAGTTTTGGGTGCTTCAGATCGGCTTTGAAGCCTGTATTTGCTGGGTTCTGGCTTCCAAGTCTTCAGCACATCAAGGTTTAGGTCTCAAAAATCTAGACAGGGCGTGGCAGCAGTTCCTGAGATAGTTTAATGATTAGTAGCAGTTTTCCCTGTTAGCCAGTATACAGTAGCAGATAATACCGTAGATCCGAAACCCAATGCCGATTCTCGCAGTTCGGAAACTGGCGGTTGAAGAACACCCAAGCCCAGAAGCTTCTGGCTGGTCCCCACAGAGGGCAGAAGACTGTGGGTCGGCAAAGCTTAGGGTTTCAAGTTCCGGGTGAAGAGTTCAGAAGTTCAGGGTTTTTTGGGGTGGACTAAAGTTTACGAGTTTCCCTCTTTGGGTTCAACGGCTTAGAGTTCAATTTTTGCATTCTAAGATTAATATAGAGACCTTAACTAGAATAAGGTTTTAGGGCCCATTATACTATATTTATATTAAGGAACCCCCAAAAAATAGCATAGGAATTTATTTTGGGCCCCTGTAGCAAAAGGGAAACGTTTAGGGTACTCCGAGTCCCTGAAGGGCTTCGGATCGGCTCAGGGCCTGGGCGGGCGCGAAGCCTCCATTCCCCGAGTCGGCTCCTTCATTTATTAGGAGAAAACAACATAGTATCCTTTCTTTATATATAAGTAGAATAGAACACAATACAACGTTGGACAAAAATCGAAACGAATATAACAGAATACTAAAATGTATGTCTGTATTTATGTGTGTGTATATAGCTATGTGAGTATACATATATATATATATATATCTCCAACCTTGGCCCGCCTGCCCCCTGGACGAAGCGCAGGTCCTTTGGACACTGCGCGTCACAGTAGCCAAGGCCTGCGGGCAGAAAGTCGGACGATTTAGGGCTTCATGGTGTAATAAAGACGTCTTAATAATTAGAATAGGGTCTTGGGGGTATGACCCTATTCTAATTAGTAAGGCCCCTAAATTAATGTGGTGTTTGTAGGTTTGCAGGAGTTCAGGGGTGTGCGGTTTAGGGCATGGTTTGATTTTTAGAGTTTAGGGTCGTAGGCTTTTGATATCCTTGTTGTAGGTACCGCCTCGTACGTTTGCCCACCATAAGTGGCGCACGGGGCTGTTCTACAACGTTATTTACGGTAGTTTCGCAAAGTGCGTGCAATGTAATTCCTGGATGAGAACTGCAGAATTCCGAATCCCGACATGAAGAAAACCCCATTCCTGCCGACAAAGTCTGAAGTTCAAAACTGTGCCTTTTTGCCTAACGTGCAGAGTCCCACCTGCAACCACTGCCGGTCGTTCCAAGCAGTCTTCGGAGGCAACACGTCCTGCACCGCTTTGCGGTATGCTGCGACGGCAGCAACGACAGGAGTCTCAACTGGCGTTTGACGGCACCGACGCGCGCCTCTGCACGCTGGTCTCCGCCTACAACTTTACACGTGCGGGCTTTGACCACCGCTCTATTCTTTCCCTTGAGGCCAGTGCTGCGCACAGCGCAGGCACAAGACGCCGACACGAGGGCCGGATTTTATGAGATGCGGTTGTAGAGACTGTCTCGGGTGGTAGGGGGCCTCCCCATTTGAACTTCTTTTGTGCACTCTGAAAGAAAGGCACCGAGACCTCATGCAGCTGATTCTCCTGGATCAACTGTTCTCGAACACACGCTGGCATGGCCGTGGTGCTGGACCTTTGTGTCGGCGAGCTCTCGGAGATGCCGTCCACAGAACTGTCACCCTCGGAGACGTCGGAGATTGTGTCCAGAGAACTCTCCCCCTCGGACACGCTAACCACGGAACTGTCACCCTGGGAGAGGCTGTGAAAGGAACTGTCGCACAGGGAACGCCAGGCTCGCTGCTGTTCTTTTGTCAAAGGCTCAAAGAATGTGTCGAAGTTTGAAGGCATTCGACACACCGGCGAAATCATCGGCTCGAATGCTGCTGGCATTCGAGACACCGGCGATCGGGAGCGGGCCATGGGCTTGCTATCCCCGTGTACACCACAGCAGCCACCCCAGTGACCAAGACCCGACCAAAAAGCCAGAAACCCCACAAAAACCCGGACGTAAGCCGAGGCCAGACAAAAAAGAGTAGAGGATTATCCGAAACTAGAAGCTATGCGTGGCAAGCCTAGTCTTGCAAAGGAGCATCGAACGATATCATATCAACAACATATTTCGTGAATGTATAGACAGGAATCGAATATCTGTTATGCGATGTCCTAAACAGAGCAAATTTGTTAATTTACATAGACAGT
>CAJNDV010034301.1:8612-28066 GCA_905221635.1 Symbiodinium sp. CCMP2456 | reverse complement strand
TGGGGTTTAGGGTTTAGGGTGCCCCAGTGCTGCAACCTCAAACCCTAGAAAGCCTGGTTCGGCGGTGATGTACCTCAACCAATGAGAACCTGTAGGGATTGTAGGGTTTAGGGTGTAGGGTGTAGGGTCCTTAAATTCTATGAAACAAAGTAGGTTTTGGTAGCTTAAGGCAAATGCCAAGAAGGAACTACATGGGAGACAAAAGGTCAACGCGGAAGTTTGGATTCAACTTTGGGTTAAGGGACTCCCCAAATGGTATAGGTAATCATTTATTTCGGCCCCTCTATTGAGCCCTAAATAAAAGCAAGCTACAGGTGGGGAGTTTAGGGTATATATGGCTTCTATAAGGCTTCCGTAAGGTATATAGGCCTCCTAAAAGGCTCCTATAACGGTAACTACCCACCTGAAAATGTCCTAGACTAAACCCGAAACCCTAAACCCTAAACCCCAAACCCAAACCCCTCCTATATTCAGCCCTAAACCCCAACTTAAATCGTGCATACAAGGCACTCTCCACCGAGAAGATGGGCCTTCATCGCGTAGTATGGGCCCTGGTCATGGTCCTCGCAAGGCTTACCCGAAGGCCTATGCACAACGGGTTAGGGTTTAGGGTTTAGGGTTTAGGGTTTAGGGTTTAGCGTTTAGGGTTTAGGGTTTAGGGTCTAGGGTTTAGAGTTTAGGGTTTAGAAGGCGGGTAGTTCTCTGACTCTGGGTCCCTTTCAGGGTCCTTTTTTATAAGGGTGCCGTACTATATTGGGGACCTTAAAAGGGACCCTAATTTAGAGAACTACCCATATGCACAAAGCGCGAAGACTCGGAGTCTTTTGGTTCAAGATGTTTGTGTGTCGCAAACAAGAAGGGACCCTAACATAGGCCCCAGACTGCAAAGTAGGACCCCAATTTGTGAGGAGCCCTAACATAGGGTAGGCAGCCCCAATGTTTACAACCCCTAAACCCTGAACCCCAAACCCTGAACCCTAAACCATAAACTCTGAACCCAAACCCTGAATCCTGAACCCTAAACCCTGAATCCTGAACCCTAAACCCTGAATCCTGAACCCTAAACCCCGAAACCCTCGCAAGGTGCCCATCATCCAAGGCTTGCGAATCTTGTTCCCAAGCAGGGTTCAGCGTTTAAGTCTTTTTTTACCTACCATTCAGCTGTCGAGGGAAGTGCCGAAACAAAAAATGACCATGGCACCACTTCCGAACTTGAACACAGCTACCCTTGCTGTGGGCTGCGTGCATGCCCTGAACCCTAAGCCCGAAATTCAGCCCACAACCCCACACCCCAAATCCTAAACCCTCAACCCTGATACGTCGGGCTTAGGGGCACAAGGTTTTCTAGTCGAGGGTGTAGGGCACCTTGAAGGCTTAGGGTCTAATATAGGGACCTTGATAATTAGAACAGGTTTTGTTTGTGAATGCGGGGGGAGGGGGGGGGAGGGGGAGCTTTTTATAGTATAGCTAAAATAAGGAACCCTAGGGAACAATATAGGTAATTTTTGAACCCTAAACCCTAAACCCATGCACTATATGGGGGCTTCTGAAAATAGGGGACCCTCATATAGTACCCTAAATAATAGGATCCTTGATATAAGGACCCCAAAATAAGGTACCCTTAATTTTCGGAAACTCCCATATGAAGACTTCGGATTTCACTATTGACGCGCTTGGCAGCCAAGTACGCATCCGCTCGGGACAAACAAAAATCCAAAGCCCCAGACCCCCAAACCCAAGACTCCATGGGTTTTGGGTTTAGGGTTTATAACCTTATGAACCCTAAACCCACCTTGACCACAAAACGACCCAAACGCAGGGCAGCAGGTCCTTAAGGAAGCGCTCGCTGATCAGTGCGCCCAAGCAGTTGGAGGCGAGGGAGACAATCACCTGTGGCACTCCTTTAACGGTTCGAATAAGGGCTCTTGGTTCTTTAAAGGCTCTTTAAAGGGTTCTGTAAGGGTTCCTTTTTTAAGGGCTCTTTTCAGGGTTCTGTAAGGGTTCCTCCAAGGGCTCTTGTAAGCGTTCTTTTTACGAGTTCCTCCGTTAATCAGGGGCTCTGCAAGGGGTTGCCCAAACTAGAATCAGAATAGGGAACCCTAGAAACCCTAGAAACGGTGGCTGTTCTTCGGTGGTGCCGGTAGAGGTTTGTGGTTTATAAGGACCTTAAGATTTCAGGGCTCCGAGCCTCATTAAAAGGCGTGGCAACCCTCATAAGCCCAATCAATGAAAACCCCAAAACCCAGGGTTTAGGGTTTAGGGTTTAGGGTTTAGGGACGGTTTAGGGTTTATAGGGTTTAGGGTTTAGGGTTTAGGGAAAACCCTAAGCCACCATGAAAACCCTAAAATTGGATCCCTCACTCCCAGGCTTCATAAAGCCCCAAACGCCCGCCCCTATGACACCCCTACAAGAACCCGTAGAACGCCCTATAAGCCGGTAATATACCGGCCCTTTATAATTAGAATAAGGTTTTGGGCTCCTTTATGCTATAATTATAATAAGGAGCCCCGAAAATAGTTATTGGTAATGATTTAGGCCCCTACATTAGGCATCCCAGCACTGTCGGATCTAGGCTAGGGCCACGATCTGAGCCAGGCGGCATAGAAGACAGAAACCTCGAGGGAAACAGAAGGTATCTAGGGCTGTAGAAGGTCTAGTATGGTTTCTGTACGGCTTCTATATATATATATATATACACACATGTATAGGGTACGGAAGGGTTGTGCAGGGTTTAGAGTTTAGAGTTCAGGGCTTGAGGGTTGAAGGGGGTTTTTAAGAGGGCCTTCGACAGGGGTGCAAGGGAGCCTTGAAGAAGTCTTTCCGAAAGCACCTTTAAGCTTTCAAGGTGCGCAAGTAAGAATACTATTCCGGAGACTACTCCTTAGGGTTCAGGGTATACGGCTTAGGGCTTATAAGGTCTAGGGTTTAGGGGTTTAGGGGTTTAGGGTTTTCCTTGTTAGGGTTTAGGGTAGGAACAGATCCCAACACACCATGTTGGTTGCCCAGTTCCCTGTAACCCTAAACCCTAAACCCTAAACCCTAAACCCTAAACCCTAAACCGTGGTGGGATCGATCGACCAAGGCTTGGGCCTTCAAGGGCACCTCAGAGCCTCAAGGATCCATGTGCCCAAACAGTAGATGGGTGGTTCTCTAAATTAGGGTCCCTTTTAGGGCCCTTTTTTTATAAGGGTGCCGTACTATATTGGGGATCTAAAAAGGGACCCTAATTTAGAGAACTACCCATATACTTTGGCCGCCAAGCACCCCCCAAATAGGGATCACTTTAAGGCCAAAGTACATACTATTTGGGTACGTGGACCCTTGGGGTAAGGGTAGCATAAGTGGTCCAACTACTGTAGGGGCCTTAATTAATGATTTGAACAGGGTTTTGATGTATATTCTAGTGCAATTCTGCGGGAACTGTGAAAGGAAAGGGGATCCGGGGATACTTAAAGCCCTAAACCCTAGACCCTATTCCGACCCGTATGGTCGTTTTGGCTTATCGCTCTTCTGCCCTACCGTTCAGCCTCAACGTTCTAGAATCACGAAGGTTCCATTAATAACGGTCTTACAAGGATCTAGAAGTTTGAAGTAAGGGTCTTATAAGGGTTCCAGAGTTGCCTCAAGAGTCCTTAAACCTTAGTACGTGGTAATCATACCCGTCTTGATAGTAACGATCGTTGAACCGGTGCTAGTGCGAGTTGTGTGTTGGTAGCTGGCAACCATACAAGTACAATATTATCGGCATTCTTCTCCGTCAGTAATGCTGGTATCCTGACCCCTAAATCCTAAACCCTAAACCTATGTTCTACTATCCTAGGGCTTCGGATTTTCGGCTTAGAGATGTTTAGATTTCAGAGGCTCCAAACACGCGAATTACACAGGGATTTAGATCCCGAATACTATGCTCCGAATGGCACCTGGGGGCACCTGCAACCTTTCCAGCTGGGCACTTGACGTCTTACTTGTCCTGTATTCTGGGGGGGCCAAAGGTTGAGCTTTGAGATTGAAAAGCGTTTTATACCCAAAGGCTAAGTAGCCGCGATGTTGCTAGCTACTGCTGGATGGCAGCCCTAGACCTATGCCCTCGGTCCTGAACCCAGAAACCTGCCTCAGCTGCGAACCCTAGGATCCCTAAAGCAGAAGCCAGACAGCGGGCAAATACTCATGCTATGCCCAAAGCATGTTGAAGGAAACCGGTGCTTCAATCGCCCTTATTCCATGTTCCAACCCTAAACCCTAAACCCTAAACCCTTATTCCATGTTCCAACTCTTGGAGGCTGAAACTGAAGCCCTACCACCTCGGTCATACCCTGCGCTAAAACCTACGCAGACTCCATTAGGGTTTAGGGTTTAGGGTTTACCTGACAGCCCCAAACCCTTACAGTAACCGATACATGTCCTAAATCAACCCCATCTAAACGCCCACGTATTTCAATCTCCCATGCACAGACATGTACCCCGTGGAAAAACCCTAAACTTAAACCTTAAACCCTAAACCCTAAACCCTAATTCCTCAATATGCCCTTGTGCCTGGAGCTCCCAAGACGTGAGCACCAGAAAAGACGGCTGCTCTGGGTGAGCAGGTTCCGCCTGCAGTTTTTGGATTTTCGGGATCCTTGAAAAGGGAGGGTTTGGGGTTTAGGGTTCGGGAGGGTGTAGGGTTTAGGGTTAAGGGTTCGGGAGGGTTTTGGGTCTAGGGTTTAGGGTTTAGGGTTCGGGAGGGTTTAGGGTTTAGAGTTTAGGGTCTACCTGGAGGCCAGGCAAACCGGGTTGAAGTTTCTGAATGCCCAATGGTCCGCTAAGAGCCGAAATGCCTTCGGGCAAATCAAGTCGGTGTCATGGAATCTGGGTTACATGTCGTCATAGCTCTTACAAAGTTGGATGGGGATGCTGGATTTCAGTCATGTACTCAGCAAGTCGGTCATAATTGGGGGGTAACTCCATTTAGGGTACTTATAACTCTACTTATAACCTAGCTACTACGTCCCCTGGCCTCCGAGAACAGGATCTATACTTTCGGGAAGTCGGGTTCCCATAAAGGGGTCCTTTCAGGAGTACTTTATTTATAGGAGGTTTAGGGTTGAGTCGTAAGGGCCCTACATACCAAACCCTGAAGCCTAAATCCTCAACCTTAAGCCCTAAAGGGTCCATGTACCCAAATAGTAGATACCTTGGCCCCAAAGTACCTATATAGAACTACTTTAAGGCCAAAGTATATGCTATTTGGGTACATGGACCCTTAGGGAAGGGTCTCTTCCAGGTGTTTCGAGCTCCGGGGCTTTGCCAGTACTCTAGGAGTTGCGGAGTCTTTTTTACGGCTTCTATAAGAATTCTACAGCCGGGGAGATTAGGACTTCAGGGTTCTGGGCTTAGGGGCTCTTTTTCGTTTAGGGGTTGGGCTTCGGGGCCCGGAATGCACCCAGAGAGCCAAAGTGTGGCTCCTCTGTGTATTTACCAAGTTTCGGGTCGGGGGGCTTGGAGTTTAGGGTTTAGTTCTAGGGTCTAGGGTTTAGGGTCTAGGGTTTTATCCGGTCTTTTCAATGGGTCCATAGGCTTCCACGAGGTGTTGTGTACTAGGCTGTCGCATTGTCTGACACTGTTCTTCGGGATTTTGACATTTGAGGCTGCAGGGATTCAGGGCCTTAGGGCCCTAAACCCTAATCCCAAGCCGCTACAGGAACCCAAGCCGCTACAGGAACCCTGAAAACGTCTAAACCGCAATTCAGATATTTTTCGTTCAATCCTGGAACTCATATATGCCCTGTAAAATCCTAAACCCTTTTGGGAGAAAAGCAGAGATGAAAGACCGGGTTGAACCGACAGCGATCACCTCGTCCATCTCCCTTGGTGGCCATGGCCGATGCCTGACTTTGAAAAGGGTTAGGGTTTAGGGTTTAGGGTTTCCACTTTAATGGTTTGCACGTTTTGGGGCGGGCGTGTGCAGGGCACCTACAGGCAGAACATTTACCTTCTTACCAAGAACCAGTCCAAAACCTTGCCCTAGAAGGAAAGCCCCTTCACTTGTAGAAAGAGCTGCAAGTCCGTGGTTGTACAAAGCCAGACAGCTACGGCCAGCGGCATAACTTGATTCTCGACCATCCTAAGCCAGAAACGTTGTTCGTAGCAAGTAAACGTTTAAGCCGTAGCATTTGGGTACTTGGACAGGCGAGTCGAGGTTAGAATTGTTCATTGTCCCCAAAACCATAATGGAAGTGGTCTTTTGCGGGCCTGATGCCCATAATCTGAACCCCCTGGGAAAGCTCCCTAAACCCTAAACCCCTTTCGCCAGGTGGCAGAGCATAGTCTGCTGCGTGATGCTCTGTCTCCGTCTTGACTAAGTAGAAAGTCCTGAGCTGCCCAAAGGCTTTAGGGTTTGGCGTTTAAGCTTTAGGGTTTAGGCTTTAGGGTTTAGGCTTTAGGGTTTAGGCTTTAGGGTTTAGGAACGAGGCCCCTAAAACCATAATAGCAACGGTCTTTAGGGACCTAAGTCCATAAATTGTACTGGGATATACAGCTTATGTAGACCGCTGTCAAACGAACCATCCTGCATTGGGGTTTTGGGGTTTTGGATTGGGGGCCAGAAATGCAGGACAAAGTTCTATTTCAGGGGTTCAATAAGGGCTACATGTTGGTGTCATATAGATGTTCGTAGTAGGAACGTAAGCTACATCACTTGTGGAAGCAGCAGAAAGAAGTAGCTGTACGTACGGGTGACAGGCGCCCAAGCATGCCAAAAGATGCTCAAAACGGGCAATGTGCGAACGGCGTCCCTTACTGTGAGAGGTACTGTGAGGATTTGATATAGGAAGGAGCAAGAAGGGCTACTATAAGGGTTACGATTAGGATTTCTTGTGGAAACCTTCATTTGGCAAGGTGGGTGTTGTCACCAGGGGTCCACGTGGGACATTGCAACATATACAATAGGATGCAGGGCATGGCTCAGTTTTATCTGAGCCAAACGGGCCACCAACACGATCACCTCCATCCTCATATATACAAGTCATAAATGTATATACTGCAGTCTGCCTCAGAACGCAATCATTTAATTACTAGGGCTCTCCAGTTAGACGGAATGGTACCTACCCTAAACTCCTAAACCCCAAGTCCTATAGAACCCTCTACAGAAACCTTTACAGGAAGCCCAACGGTCTTCCCAACATCTGCAATCCGACAAGCTCTTGAGAAGAAACCCGCTACGGCCCTTTGAGCTGAAGGCTGAAGGCTTAGGGCTTGAGGCTTAAGGGTTTAAGGGTTTAAGGGTTTAGGGTTTAAGGGTTTAGGGCTTAAGGATTAAGGGTCTAGGGTTTAAGGGTTTAGGGTTTAGGGTTTGGGGCTTAGGGTTTAGGGCTTAAGGGTTTAAGGCTTAAGGGTTTAAGGGTTTAAGGGTTTAAGGTTTAAGGGTTTAGGGCTTAAGAATTAAGGGTCTAGGGTTTAAGGGTTTAGGGTTTAGGGTTTAGGGCTTAGGGTTTAGGGCTTAAGGGTTTAGGGCTTAAGGCTTGGGGTTTAGGGCTTAAGGCTTGGGGTTCAGGGCTTAGGGTTTAGGGCTTAAGGGTTTAGGGCTTAAGGTTTAGGGCTTAAGGGTTTAGGGCTTAAGGGTTTAGGGCTTAATGCTTGGGGTTCAGCGCTTAAGGGTTAAGGGTTTAAGGTTTAAGGGTTTAAGGATTAGGGGTCTAGGGTTTAAGGGTTTAGGGCTTAAGGGTTTAGGGTTTCAGGGTTTAAGGATTAAGGGTCTAGGGTTTAAGGGTTTAGGGTTTAAGGATTAAGGGTTTAAGGATTAAGGGTTTAAGGCTCTAGGGTTTAAGGGTTTAGGGTTTAAGGATTAAGGGTCTAGGTTTAAGGGTTTAGGGTTTGGGGCTAGGGGCCTGGGGGCATAGGGTTTAGGATGTCGGAGTCCCCGACCACGGTACCTCCTTGAGACCCTGAGCCCAACACTTGAAATGGAGATTCAAGCCCTGGAAGCGATGCTGCTTACCGAACGGTTTAGGGCTTAGGGTTTATGTCCTAACTGCAAGCAGCCACGCAGCACAACCCCAATGACAATCATCCAGATCGCCTGCGCAAAACGAGGCCGAAAGCAGAGCAACTATACTACGGCGTAGTTTTGTTGAGGGAGGCCCTGCGTGCTTTCTGCGTGCACGCTTTGGCGCCAACTCAAAGGACGATATCCGCAACTGCTTTGCCATGATTAATGTAGGGGCCTTAATAATTAGAATAGGGTGGTTGGGGTATCTTATACTGTAGTTATAATAACGAACCCCCCCCCAAATAGTATAGGTAATGATTTAGGCCGCTAGATTACATACTGGAGGTGACGTGCGGTATATAGTTGTGGAGTGGTCCGGCTTCCAGGAGGTCTGGGCAGTGCCTCATCGTAATGACTTCGAGTTCAAGCAAATAGGGAAACTGCATACCTCTTCTTCTACCTGTGTTGACATTTAGGATGTGACCTGTATAAACAGAGGCAAGGACTACATTATGCAGAGGTGTGGTCTGTTCACTCTGAACAAGTGTCTTCTAGGCCTCTTCTGCTGGTTGGCTCTATGCATAGGAACGCTACCTGAAAGAGGTTGATCCACGAGATTTGTGACCCTAGGTCTCTCAAGTGCTTGGGACGCCACTTGCACAATACTCGAGGGTGTGCAGAGGTGCCTTTGTGCTGGTGCTGTTGCTGGTGCTGCAGCCACCCTAAACCCTAAACCCCTAAACCCTAAAATCTAAACCCCTACACCCTAAACCCCTAAACCCTAAACCCTAAACCCCTAAACCCTAAACCCTATAAGACGTGTTAAAGCGCTCACAGTTGCAGCTCGATGTAGTGGCCCGGGGCCTTAAACCCTAAACCCTAAACCCTATATGGGTAGTTGTCAAAATTATGGTCCCTTTTGGGGTCCCCTAAATATAGGTGCCGTATTATAATAAGGACCCAAAAAGGGACCATAATTTTGACAACCACCCACATCCCGATATTAGTGGCCAGGTTTTAAACGTCCTCCGGCTGGCCCTCGACGGCTCGGGTTCTCGCCAGGCACCTCGTCCCTAAACCCCTAAACCCTAAACCCTAAACCCTGAACCCTAAACCCTAAACCCTAAACCCTGAACCAAAAACCCCAAACCCTAAACCTCAAACCCTAAACCCTGAACCCTAAACCCTAAACCCCCGCCCGCCACGGCTTCTAAGGCTCGGGACACTCGGCACTGTCGAGTGGAACTTCTCCAGGAAGCAACTGTCCGGCTGCCAGTCTTCCACCACAGGTGGCTCGTGGTCAGGAAGTACCCTAAACCCTAAACCCTAAACCCTGAACCCTGAACCCTAAACCCTAAACCCTAAACCCTAAACCCTAAACCCTGAACCCTGAACCCTAAACTAGGCCCTAAACCCTAACTTAAACCTTCTCCTGAAACCTAAACTTTGGCTGCTCCAGGACAACAGCCGGGATGCGCATACACGCTTATCATATCGTTTAGTTAGGGTTTAGGGTTCAGGGTTTAGGGGTTTATAGGGGTTTAGGGGTTTAGGGTTTAGGGGTTCAGGGGTTTAGAGTTTGCGGCTTTTGGGGTTAAGGGGTTAGGGTTTAGGGTATGCCTATCAGAACGGCCATAAACCTAACCCCTGCAACGTACCTTGCTTGTTCGAGGTTGGGTTTCCTACCTTTGGGCTTCTGCTATAACCCCTCAACCTTATACCCTAAACCCCTAAACCCTAAACCCCAAACCCCAAACCCATAACCCTAAACCCTAAACCTTAAACCCCGTCTTTCATATACGTATATATATATATATGTATATATATATATATATGCACACATTAATGATAATAACCATAATAACAATAGGTTATATATTGTATATATATATATGTATTTATTTATTTATTTGTTGGTATACACAAAAATATGTATTTGTTTGTTTATTTATTTAAGCCCTACTTGATTCGCGGTTTTTCGCAAATCATGCTTTCCATGACAGTCTATCGTTTTTTCTGCAAATGGTAACTGCTCAGCGGCTTTTCTGCAACCCGTCCATACGGGGCTTCGGTCAGCCCCGGGATGGCGAACTCTGTACTCCAAAATGTGGCGGACACAGCACCTGTCTGATCTGACAGCACAATGTCGACTTTGAAGCTCGAATCGCTCAGTCACTTTGAGCAGCTGCCTACACACGAGTCTGACAATGTTGATCTTGCCATGGTACCCGACTGAGTCCTCCAGACACGTACGCAAGTCGCCCCAGGTTTGGATGCAAGTGCTGTCCATGCTCCCTAAACCCTAAACCCTAAACCCCTAAACCCTAAACCCTAATGAGCTTCCAACGGCCAGCCGACAGCCGCATGCACAGGAGCTCGTGGTTGTTGGTGTCGGAGAGCTCCGATGAGGTCTGTGGCGTCCGTAATGACGTTTTCTTAGGGGCTCAGTACCCTGGCCCCAACAAGGTTAACCTTTTAAATTGTAGTAGGATTCTATAAGCCCCAAAAGGTTAAAGTTTACCTACTCAGCCGCTAAGTTTTGCTTTGTCGTAGGCGAGTATTCTGATAGAATGATTGCGTTGTTTTGTTGAAGTGTCGCTTAATAGCACATTTATAAGATTGGTTCATAGGGAAGTGTTGGCACGAACTGAAGACATGAAAATGACAGTTTCTGTGTTCTAACGTTATGGGTTTCTCTGCGTGGGGGGGGGGGGTATCCTTCTACTTGTAAAAAGCGAGCTGGACTAGAGACTGCTCGATCCGGAGCTGCTGAACCCGAAAGCCTAAAACCCCATCACCAAACCCTAAACCCTATAAACTCTAAACCCCAAACCCCAAACCCTGAACCCTAAACCCCAATACCTAAACCCTAAACCCTAAACTCTAAACCCCAAACCCCAAACCCTAAACCCCAATCCCTGAACCCTAAACCCTAAACTCTAAACCCCAAACCCAATCCCTAAACCCTAAACCGCAAACCATTAGCCTGGCCATGGGAGATGACGGATTCGAGAACCTGCGGCACGAATGTTGCGGGGCCTTACTTGGATGTCCCCAAGTTTAGGGCTTAGGGTTTAGGAGGAACACCACGCATAGGTCTGCCGAAGGCACCAGCATTGCAGCAAAGCTCCCGGAGGTCTTCCGGTTCTTGAAGTAGACCTGTCAACGTCAAGAGTCAGGTCTAGGGTTTAGGGTTGCAGAATTTCGGAGAACGTGGAATCGCTCCAATAGGCCCTACATGCTCCTGAGTACCTATATGGGTAGTTCGCTAACTTCGGGTCCGTTTTTAGGTCCCCAATAGTCCGGCACCCTTGAAAAAGAGCACTAAAAGAGACCATAATTTAGAGAACTACCCAGATACCACTGTTGATGATGTCTTCAGAAATCTCAACTATGGGAATTATGGTATATTCCTTACTATGGGTAATGCAGGATTTATATCATCAACTGTAGAATGAGCACGACCCCCAAAGAACTTAACCCTCAAGGCTCCCTGAACCCCAACCGCTGTGCACCGAAACCATGCGCTTCACCGACGTTACCACTGAGAACCCATCTCCGGGAATTCTGCCGTAAATTACTGTAGGATCCCTAGTATGGTTGAAAGCATGTACCTTGATTTATGGATCAATGGATATGGGTAGTTCTCTCAATTAGGGTCCCTTTCAGGGTCCTTGTTATAAGGGTGCGGTACTATAGGGTCCTTTTGATAAGGGTGACTATATTGGGGACCTAAGAAAGGACCCTATTTTAGAGAATTACCCATCTTGGAAGGTCTGGGTCCTTCTTCGGCGCAAGGTCCGCAACCCTGAGCAGCTTCCTAAACCCTAAACCTAGCACACCAACCAGGGCAGACCAAAGTTTAAGCGGCTCACAACATCCGACATCGGGGCCCTCTACGAACTAGATAAGAATTATAAGAATAGGGCTTTGAAGAAAAACTCTATCCCTACCCTTAAACTTAAACCCTATTACCTAAACCCTAAACCCTAAACCACAAACCTTAAACCCTAAACCCTAAATCCCTAAACCCCTGAAACCCTAAACCCTAAATCCTAAATCCTAATCCCCTAAACCCTTAACCCTAAACCTTACACCCTAGGACCGTCTCCGGCTGCTCACAGCAGCAGGGAAGGCCCAGCGCCGGGGCCTTCCTAAAGCTGACGACAGGAGCCTTAACTTAGGGTTTAGGGTTTAGGGCTTAGTGTTCAGGGATTAGGGTTTAGGGTTTAGGGCTTAGGGCTTAGGGATTAGGGTTTAGGGTTTAGGGTTTGGGGTTTGGGGGTATGATGGGAGCAAGAACGACCGGCAATGCTCTCTTATAGCACACTGAGGCCTACTTCTCCAGTATCCTGGAAAAACTAAAGGTCCCCAAACCCTAAACCCAACCTTTGGCAATACATTGCCCTGAGGGTCCAGGTATCTCTTTAGGAGGGTCCGGANNAGGGAGAGCCCTTGGGTCTCTTTGGAGTCTCACAGATGGTGCTTTTTAAGGGGTCCGATAGTGTTAGGACCCGTAGTGTATTCTGATAGAATGATTGCGTTGGATTGTTGAACCCCAAACCCTGAACCCTAATTATACCGCGACCAGCCGCGACATTAGAGAAACGCGGTGTCTCAGGTTCCCTCGGTAGAGTACAGTCGAAACCCTACACCCTAAACCTTCAACCCTAAACGCCGGTTTAGGGTTTAGGGTTTAGGGTTTAGGGTTTAAACCCTTACCCCTAAAGCCCTAAACCTCTAAAACCTAAAGCCTAAACTCTAAACCCTTGAAGCCTAAACCTTAACCCTAAACCCTTACCCCAAAACCCCTACATAAAGCCTGAAGCCTCAACCTTAAACCCTCAACCCGAGCCCAAATCCCCTAAACCTTTAGAGCCCCCACTAATGTCAGCTAACTCGGCTTGCGGCCTGCGAGGCATTGACCACCTGAGTGAGGACTTTGAGGATGTTCATGGTGGTGAGGACCCGGAGCACCCCACCTGAAGATCGACGTTAGGGCTTTACCTAAACCCTAAACCCTAAACCCTAAACCCTAAACCCTAAACCCTAAACCTTAACCGGTTTAGGGTTTAGGGCTCGGGGGCTTGGGGTTTTTCGGGTACCCCCCTGGAGATAAGACTTTCGGGCTTTAGAACCTCAAAGGCCTGAAATCTGCCTTAAGGGTCCAGGCTTTTTCATGAGGAGGGTCCGGAATCTCCTAGGTTTAGGGTTTAGGGTTTAGGGTTTAGGGTTAGGGTTTAGGGTTTAGGGTTTAGGGTTTAGGGTTTAGAGTCCTTGGGTCTCTTTGGGGTCTCCGGACCACTACATCTTGAGGTTCCCAAAAGTCTTAGGACCCTTTGGGTAGGGAGACCCCTGTAAAAAGGGGGACCCTTCTGAACCTTACTTATGGCTCTCTTAACAGGGACCTTGTTGAGAGGGTCGATATCCTCAAGGGTCCCCTAATCCTAACTCCTTAGGACCTAAACCCTGAACCCTAAACTTAAACCCTAAACCGAGCAGGCCCTCGAGTCGTTCGCCAATCTGGGGCTTGACGCTTCGGGCGTGAAGACCTACCTGTCGTGAAAGCATCGAAAGCTGAGGCCACCTTTAGGGTTTAGGGCTTTAGGGTTCAGGGTTCAGGGGTTTAGGGTTTAGGGGTTGATGGGTTTAGGGTTTAGGTTTTAGGGCTTTAGGGGTTCAGGGGTTTAGGGTTTAGGGGTTTAGGGGTTTAGGGTTTAGGGCTTAGGGTTCAAAGTTTATGGTTTTGGGTTTTGGGTTCAGGTTACTTTAAGGTTTTAGGTTTGTTAGGGTTTAGGGTTCAGGGTTTGGCGCTTAGAGCTTAGGGTTTAGGGCCTCCCTGGTGTGAGCATAAACGTCAACAAAGCTCATACCCAAAGGCTCCATGTACCCATATAGTAGATACTTAGGCCTTAAAGTACCTACATAGGGACCCCTTTAAGGCTTGAGTATCTACTATATGGGTACATGGAGCCTTCGGGTCATAGGCATCCATTGCCTCTTACACGCTTTTATTAATGCGGAGGGGATCTCAATTGCCTGTGTACCTATGTAGCATAATTACTCTGCGGTCTTCAATATAAGGGGGTTCTATATGTAGGTAACCTGAACCCTAAAACCTAGAACCCCAACCCTAACCCCAAAAGCCTACACCCTAAACCCAAAATCCAAAACCCTAAACCCTGAACCCTAAACCCTAAAACCCTAAACCCTACAATAACCTAAACCCAAAACCCTAAACCTAAACCACTGAACCCAAAACCATAAACCCTGAACCCTAAACCCTAAGACCCCAAACCCTAAACCCTAAACCCTAAAACCCTAAACCCTAAACCCTAAAACCCTAAACCCTAAACCCTAAATCCTTCACCCTAAACCCTAAACCCTAAATCCTAGACCCTAGGCCCTAAACCCTAAAACCCTAAACCCTAAACCCTAAATCCTTCACCCTAAACCCTAAACCCTAAACCTAAATCCTAGACCCTAAACCCTAAACCCTATCAATGTTCTAGGCCTAGCTTGATCTCTGGGTGGCCCACGAGGCATCTCAGGAGTAGTAGGCTCCTCCTCGCTGCTGTCCTCCTTCAGAAAATCCCTAAACCCCAAACCCTAAAGCCAAAGGTATTCTAAGATAAGGGTTTAGGGTTTAGGGTTTTTAGGGTGTAGGCTTCAAGGTTTCGGCTGAGGAGCTTGCGTGCAGGATGCTTTTGGGCGTTGGTGTCGGTCCGTTTCCGGTGTTGGATTTGGGTTGGAGAGTTGTGGCTACCCTGAGCCCGAAACCCCTAAATCCCATTGTGGGGTTCAAGAACCCTAAACCCTAAACCCGGTAGTTGGCGGTCGGGGGGTTGAGGATCTTCGATTTAGGTTTTAAAGGTGGTTTTCGGAGATAGGATGAGGGAACCCTTGTCGACATGGACCCTCTCAATAAGGTCCCGTTTAAGATAGCCACAAGTACGGTTAAGAAGGATCCCCTTTAAGGGGGCTCCTTAACACGACCTAGGAAGTTGAATGTTGAGCGTTTGGAGGTTTAAATCTTATTGGGGCTGCAAGTGCTAACGACGGCGGGTTGGGTATTGGGAAACTAAGCACATCAAGGCGGCCGTTCACACGGCGGTGTTACTGGCCCCCAAACGAGCACTGGAAGCCCCTCTAGCCCAAAGTAAGCTATTGTTCCCTTAGCTCCTGATTAAACCATCCTGTGTCCATCCCCCTCAACCCTAAAAGCCGTAAACCCTAAAACCCTACACCCTGAAACCCTAAACCCTCAACCCTAAAAGCCCTAAGCCCCTAAAACCCTATACCCTCAAGCCCTAAACCCTACATCCTAAACCCCAAAATTCCACACAGGTGCGGCGAAGCCCTGCCCCTGGCCTCAGAAGATGGCACAGACGTGTCAGGAGGCCCTCTGTCTCCGCCAGCCAGAATCCCTCGAACCTGAGCCAGGGTTTAAGTTGTTGTTTGGGTGGGTTTAGGTCTAGCGCTTAGGGGTTTAGGGGTTTAGGGTTTAGGATTGAGGTTTAGGGTTTTGGGTTCTGCCTGAGTTGAGGTCCCTCTTCGGGGCTTACCTGTTTACTGGAAGCGAGTCTTCACTCTTTCCGGGATCTAAAAAGGGCCTGAAAGTCAGAGAACTATCCACAAACTGAGCATCTATGTGCCCGGAGCTGTGGGGGCTCGTCGTGGCTGAAGAAGCTTCAAGGAAGGCAGGTTCGAGGCTTGAGGCTGTCTTTCAACCCGCAACCACCCTGCAGTAAACCCTATAAGTACTCAACATGCATCCTAAACCCTAAACCCTTAAACCCTGAACCCTCCTGGGGGTATGTTGTGGGTCGTCCTGGATGGAGTTGGAGGGCTAGGTTGCTTGGCTTCAGAGGTTCTGGAATATCACGTCTCGTTTAGGGTTTAGGGTTTAGGGTTTAGGGTTTAGGGTCCTTAAAAAAGGGGAAGAAGTCACGAAGTCCATCTGGCAGGAAACTAACTAATTACTACAACGGCAGCGAATACTCAGAACAGGGTTTTGGGGTATGTCATCGTCTAACATGATAATGAGGAACCCTAGGATTTTTTGGGTATTAATCCGCAGCCTCCATTCTACCCCCAACCTTGAGCTTAACACTATAGAGTTGCGGGAAAACATGGGTTAACTATAGCACTGAACCCTGGTGGCCCTAGTAATTTCACAAACAAAAATGCGATGCGACACTTCGGATCGGGATATCCCACGTACACCCTCTGAGAAAGAAGCCCGGCAAGGCATGGACATCCCTGTATAATGCTTATGCTTATGTCCTCTTGGGGGCCGTATAGCAAAGGCCCCATAATCGACGAGTAAGATGCAACATCAAGCACCCTCCAGGGACTAGAAAACTCAGGCAGAACCCTAAACCCTAAACCCTAAACCCTAACTCTGTAATCCTCCTCGTTTCAAGCCCTCCCTTTGACAGCCCCACAGAAACCGCAGCGCCGGAGAACCCAAAACCCTGAAGCACTGACCTTCAAAAAGGAGATTTCAAGCCCCCGGGCCTTGGCCGCTAAATGATTTGTAATTTTGGGGTTTTGGGTTTAGGGCTTATTTATCTTAATGCCTTATAAATGATCGTGAATATCTTACACTGCATCCAAGAAGCAGAAAGCCCAATGCAGACTACCAGCTTGAGACAGGACCAGACCATGTTTGCCACGGTCAGGGGCCCGCTTTCCTTCAACGGAGAGGCAGGCACCCTAGAAGCAGGGTTTTTAGATTTAGGGTTTAGGGTTTAGGGTTCAGGGGTTGAAGATTTAGGGTTTTAGGGTTTTAGGGTTTTCGGGTTCAGGGTTTTACGATTTAGGGTTTGAGGGTTTAGGGTTTAGGGTTCAGGGGTTTAAGATTTAGGGTTTTAGGGGTTTAGGGTTCAGGGTTCAGGGGTTAAAGATTTAGGGTTTAGGGGTTTAGGGTTTAGGGGTTTTAGGTTAGGAGCCCTCCAACTCCCCCCTTGGTCCCCGCAATAGGTTATCGAGTCCTTAGGGTCTTTGTTTGAGGTGTTCGGGAAGGGTTTAGGGCTTAGGTTTAGGGTTTAGGGTTTAGGGTTTAGGGTTTCCTAGAGGGTAGGTAGGGGTCTAAGAACGAGGTTGGGCCAAGGATCTGTGGTTTGGGGTTTAGGGTTTTGGGGCCAAAGATTTGTAGTTTAGTGTTTGGGCCTTCGGTAGCTGTGGGCTTGTTTCCAAATGCATCTCTGAAATGACTGTTGGTTCCTTCTTTGATCCTTGGCTGTTGAAAGCCAGTTGCTGCTCTATGAACCCTAAACCCCTAAAGCACAAACGCCTAAACCCATAACCCTAAACCCTAAAACCTTAAACCCTAAAACCCTAAACCCTAAACCCTAAAACCCTATACCCTAAGCCACTTGCCAATACTGTTGATGGACAAACTTCTGCATGACCCAAATATAGTATAGTACCCTAAATCCCATAGTTTAGGTATATAAGGTCATGCAGGATTTTGTCCATCAGCCGTATTGCTTCTTCTCTACGAAATTTTAGGGGTACCTTATTTTGGGGTCCTTATAATAGGGATCCTACTATTTAGGGTACTATATTAGGGTCCCCTATTTTCGGAAACCCCCGTATTGATTCTTCTCTACGAGGCCGTAAGTACTCCCCAAAGGCTCCATGTACCCATATAGTAGATACTTAGGCCTTAATGTATATATAGGGGCCCCTTTAAAGCCTTAAAGGGGTCCCTATGTAGGTACTTTAAGGCCTAAGTATCTACTATATGGGTACATGGAGCCTTAGGGTAAGTACTCTAGCCCTGTCGCTTGGGCAAGCCGCGGCTCACCGGCTGGCCAACCGTTGAGGTACTCGCTCATAGGGTTTAGGGTTTAGGGTTTAGGGTTTAAGGTTTAGGGTTTAGGGTTTAGGGTTTAGGGTTTAAGGTTTAGGGTTTAGGGTTTAGGAATTCGGGTTGAGGGAATTGAGAAACTTTTCAGCTCACTACTATCTTAAAGAGGAAGTATTAGGCACTTGCAGGCACAAGCTCACACACCTTTGTTGCATTAAGCTTGGCACAGCTCCTGTCGAACATCGGATTACCAGTAAACGCTGCAGCTTTCAAGGATGCAACGTGTATGCCATGCAACCTAAGCTACTCAAGCGGGAAACCCAGAAAAAACAAAAAAACACGACTCCACGACTCTGTCTAGATTAATAGTTGCTCGAACAAAGGTACACCTAATGCAAACACAGTTGTAAAGCACGTCAAGACTTATGAATTATGAATGACAGCACAGGTAGCAGAAATAGCAGCAGAAGCACCAACGGCAGAAGTACGACTTTCAGGAGAAGAAACTCGCCGACTTGCAGTCGCTGTTTTCGTGAGAACGGTTTAGGGTTTAGGGTTCAGGGTTTAGGGTTTAGGCGCTCAAATCGCACAAGCGCGGATTGAAAAGCTACGAACACCAGGCCCTGGGGAGAGAGTCCTCGTATCGACAGATCTCATAGAGCGTGTTCGGTGCGGCCAGAAAAGCCGGAGCCAGCGCCAGCAACGCGCAAAGCAGAGGAGGCAGAATGTTGAATGCTGGCCGGCGACCAGAGAAAACCTGGGCAACACAAAATCACGAATCTCATCACAATCTCTCTCAGTGCCATCAATATGACAATCATCATCATGCTCATCATCAGCAGCATGTTGCCGTCATTGCCGTCGTCTGCTGCTGCTGCTGCTGCTGCTGCTGCTGCTGCTGCTGCTGCTGCTGCTGCCGCTGCTGCTTGTGTTCTTGTTGCTGCTGCTGCTGCTGCTGCTGCTGCTGCTGCTGCTGCTGCTGCGGCTGCTGCTGTTGTTGTTGTCGTAAGTTACTGCAGACGTAGCTGTGGTGGCATCGTCTTCACTGCTGCTGCAGATGCTGTCTCTTCGTCCGACAGCTTCTTGGTGGTTGTGAATGTTGCTGTTTCTTTGGTGTGCGTGGTCGTCACGGCTGTTGCTGCTTTGTTGATCTTGGTGTTGACAGGGCATGCTTCCGCCAAGACCTGCGAGTTCGCGACGGGGCCTCCGGTTTCATGTATGTGGGTGAAACGCGTGTAAGGTTTAGCATCAGGTGTCCACGATTTTGGGTTTTGTAATGATTAATTACATGATGGTTGCTGCAGTTGAGACGAGATGGAGCGATTTCCGGATTGTTATTGAAGGCACGGGAGACTGAGTCCAACAATGCAACCTACACCCCAGGCACACCACCCAGGCACACCAACCCTAAACCCGAAACCCCCAAAACCCCTCGGACTTGCAAACCTAGACGTGGGGCGGAGTCCTTCACGAGGGCCAGCTGAAGCACCAGCAGCAGAATGGAGGCCGTGTGCCTTGGAATCCAGGCACGCGGCGCTCCGTTTGGGGTTTAGGGTTTAGAGGTTTAGGGTTTAGAGTTTAGGGTTTAGGGGTTTAGGGGTTTAGGGTTTAGAGGTTAGGGTTTAGGGGTTTAGGGTTTAGGGTTGTTTAGGCCTAGATCGGAAGAGCAC
>CAJNDV010034300.1:19246-30648 GCA_905221635.1 Symbiodinium sp. CCMP2456 | reverse complement strand
CCTAAACATTTAATTGGGCGGCCAATTAAATTGTAAGGATTTGAAGGATTTTAGAAACTTTAATTGGGCGGGGCTGGGCTGGAGGCCGGAGGCCAGCATTTAAGTCTTTTAGAATCCTTAACTTACCGCCAACGTTACCAAGGGCCGCCGGGGACCGCCAACGGTAAGAAAAAAAAAAAAGTGCGGGCCCCAAGAAAGTAGGGCCACACAACATGCGTTTCAGCAACGGCCGAAGCTAGGGCTCGCTTCAAACGCATAGTTAGATCATCACAACCAAGTCCCATGCTGGAAGTAAGCTGTCAGTGACGAAGAACCGGCAAACCCTGCAGCCTAAACCCTGAAATTGTAAGGGAAGCCCAAAACCCTAGAGCACAGAGCCCTAAAGCCCTAAGGATTCTTCCTATATACACAGTCCGAGCTCATTACGGAGCCGTATTATCCTTGACGTTATCCTGTGACTGACGACTGTCCTCAGTTCATGTTGCGGCCGGGCCTCGTTCAGGGCCGAACGCTTTGGCAGCAGTCACAAAACGGCCCGCAGGTTCTTTGAGGAACGGCCTTAAGCCGAGTATGTCGAACCTGCCATGGCCTGTACACCGATTCTGGAGGAAACGTGCCGTGGATAAGAGACTAGGTTGGCCCTGCAAACCCTTCAGAGATATGCTGAATGAAGTCCCGTTCAGCCGACTGCGGCGAAGTCTACGATCTCTTCGGGCCCTACCTAGGGAAAAACAGACCATTGCCTCGTTTGCCCTTTGGGGCCTGCCGGCATTGGCCTAATGTAGGGGCCGTAATAGTTAGAATAGAATAGGGTTTCGGGGTTTTTCCTATACTTATAATAAGGAACCCCAAAATATTTTCGGTAATTGTTGAGGCCCCTATAGTAAAAATGCGCATGAGGGGCAGCTCGGTGATAAGCATGCGAGCTTGCATATCACATGCCTCCCCTGCGAAGGGCTCGCTGAAACACAAAGTGCATGAGAATCCCAAACCATCATATCTCCAATGCTCGAGCTTCGGCAAATCAAGTCTATCCCCACCGACACAATGCGCCTAAACCTTTAAACCAACATCCCAGGTCCTTTGTTGTCTTTACTTTGTGGGAGCCATGTGCTGCTCAACATGAGTGTTTGGGGGTACGGCTCAAGGGCTTTGCGGGTTGAGGCCGGCGTAAATTCTGTCTTAGCCCTCAAGACTCGCAACGCTTACCCCTCAACACGTTTGGGCCACCCTTCCGATTCAAAGTGCCGAATATAAGAAACTGTATCAAACAAAGCTCAGCTGGGATAAGGCAGGTTTATGGCGTGACGACCCGAAGACTACAAGCCCCGACGTAAACCTCTTGGCCAACAAGCGACCCAGATGCTTCGAATCCGGAAAAACCGCCGAAGACCCCCAAAATGGCGACTTAGTGATTAGAACAGGGTTTTCGGGTATATCATACCAGAACTATAATAAGGAACCTCCGTGGTAATTCTCTAGGCCCCTATATGACTGGACTTGCTCGGCAGTGGCTGCTCTAGGGCTGTATGGTTAAAGGACTTCCAGGATTCACAGGTTTTCCGGTGGTTTTCGATGGGGCGCACATCTTAAGTCTACGGAAGGAAGGGTTTAAGACTCCGAGCGATTTATGGCTCATGAACAAATCCGCAACACCGCACGAACAAACTCAAAAAGGGTGGGACAGCGCCATAGAATACCGCTGTCCTAGACTCAGGGTGTAAGGCTCCTCCCAGGGTTTTGTTCAGCTTTTTGGCTTAGGGTTTAGGGTTTAGGGTATAGTTCTAGAGACCCTCCAGGAATCCAAAGCAATAGTGGCATCAACGAGCCCTCAGTACCGGCTTCCAAGTATCTTCGATGGATTTCACTTGGCGCCGATTTAGACTTTGGTCATTCGGTAGCTTCAGAAAGTTCGGGGTCCCTTGTCCAGGGGTCCTGGCGCAGAGGATCTCAGGGTTTAGGGTTTAGGGTACATTGTTTCTGAAGCTCCCATTCTGTCGCATCGCCGAATGCGGAGTTTCTAACAAAAAATTTTGGGCCTTAGGCCAATATTGTATACCATGAATACACTCTGAGCTCTCGCCGTAGTTCTGACCTAGTAATTAGCCAGAAACCCCGATGGCCGAGTTCTCCAGGGGCCGAACAAGGATTCCACCACTAAGGTAATGATGATAACAACCCTAAACTTGGCCCAACCCTAAAATCCTAAACCCTGAACCTCTATATAAACCCGTAACGCAGCCCAACTTGTGAACCCAGAGAGCCCAAACCTCTATGGTTGCTTTAGGGTTCAGTTAAAGGAAACTACAGGTGGGGAGTTTAGGGTATATAGGGCTTCTATAAGGCTTCTATAAGGTATATAGACGTTCTATAAGGCTCCTGTAACGGTAGCTACCCACCTGAAAATGTCCTAGATTCAGGATTTGGGGTGATGATTCACGGGCTAAGTCCTTGTCACGGGGCCACGGGGCTCTCTGGAACATCAGCTTAGCATCGCAAGCCCGTGTTGCTTGATGGAAAAACGTGGCAAGCCTACGCAGCCCATCACAGCCCCATGAGAGCCCCACCCTAAACCCTAAACCCTACACCCTACACCCTGGTCTGTGGTAAATTGTTTCGACCCGATGCCCCGGATCAAAAGTTGAAACCAGGCCCGACATCATGTGGGGGTTTCCGATTATTAGGGGTACCTTATTTTGGGGTCCTTATAATAGGGATCCTACTATTAAGTTGACTATGTCAGGGTCCCCTATTTTCGGAAACCCCCATGTTAGCCCGACCACAAACAACTTGCTTGGCAAGGTGCGGTTTAGGGTTTTAGGGTTTAGGGCTTATGGGGCCGTTTTAGTGTGTCATACGCCATACCTCCCGATATGTTCGATGGCTTTCTGGACTCAGTCGAACAGGCCGAACAAACCGTTTAGACAGCCCTTACAAGAACTTCATACAAGCCGTAACGACGTAAACTTCTTGTCGAGACTTTGCAACTGTACTCCTGGGCCAAAGGTCCAAGATTTTCGAACTTCACATGCGAGAAGCCCCAAACTGCGCGAGAGTCCCCACACAGCCCAAACTAAACCAAGCCCAAAACTGGGGTTTAGGGTTTAGTTGGGTTTAGGGTTTAGGGGTTTAGGGCTTAGGGTTTAATCGACACCCTAAACCGCTGCACCCGTGGTTCTGGGCCCCCAGATGACCTTTCCTACCTCGAGCACTTGCTTCCTCGCCGCCGGGATCTCCGGGCAACCTCGCTCGCTTTGAAGGTTGGGGACGCCCCAAACGATTGATGTGAAGATGTGCATCAAAGGCTCACTTTGCTCAGCCAGCTGTCTTTGCATCACGGATTCTCGGTCACTTCTGGAATCGGACTGCAAGCAGTCTGATGAGATGGTGCAACCTTGGCTAGTCAGAAATCCGAGAACCTGACCCATTAATAATCCGCAAGTCCCAAACCCTAAACCCTGAAGCTTAGATCGTAAAGCCCTAAACCCAAACCCGGAACCTAAACAAGACCTGATAACCAAGAGTACAATAACGGGATCGCGCCCCAGTTTGAGACGTGGGATTTTGGGTTTCAGGTGAGAGCAGGGACTACTAGTGTTTCAGGGCTTGTGCCAAATAAACATGAGCTTTGGACAAATGCCGCTTTAAAACACGCAGCAGTGTACTGTTATCGCGAGGCTGCAGTATCATACAGACACATAATAGGATGATGGAACATCCACATGGCGCTGGTGGGCTGTGACTTCGAAACTGACTGTAAATACCTACCTGCATGCATGCACACGGAGTGGCGATTTACGTCTTGAGCAGCCCTGTATTAGCTAACATTGCCAGGATGTGTGTAAACACACAACTCTCTGCACAAATCTGTCCATCTGCCGGATTCTCTACAAACATATGTATGCGATTTAACCACAAACACATGCAGGTATCTGTACACACGAGCACACTCGTGCGATAGAGATAGCAAGCAAGAAATGGAAAGGCGATTCGAATTGTTCAGCACAATGACATCCCATGTACCCTCATATACGACGACAGGAGCACTTGCAAGCATTGTGTTTAGCTCCAGCATCTGCAGGATCTCCCCAAACCCTACAAAGGCCCTGAAACCCTAAACCCTAAACCCTATAAAGGCCCTGAAGACATCAGTCTTCCCCAGCAGCGCACCTCGTGCTCTGGTGATGGCTGTGAGCAGCAGACACAAGAGCTCGCGGCTCCATCTAGCCACCAGATGAAGCAACCAAGCAATAAGCATGCTAATGCCTCGGGGGCAGTTTTTCCTATTGCATTCGTTTATGTCATATTATATTGTATTCCATCATATTGTATTATACTATACTATATTCTGCTACATTATACTGCAGTATTTTAGGGCAGCTTTTGGGCTCTTGCTTCCCCAACACAGAAGAAGTTCTTCACTTGTCTGTCATAGCCGCAAAGAGAAAGCCATGTTCCAGGCTGGAGCTGTAGGCAACAGTCCCCATGGAACTTCCAATGCCGAAGACCACCGTGAGAGGCAGCATGAGCCTTGCCGTTGGTCTTTCTACTAAAGTTCAGCAGCACAAGAAGCAACGCGACAAAGAGCATGAGGTTCAGGGCTGACTTGGACAAGAAAACTCGTATTTCAGAATATCCGAGGGTCACGGCGGTCTGCAGATGATCCAATCTGCCGAAGCGCTGAGGTGCCAGACGATCGCAGAGGTGTGAGAACAAAACCTGAGCCATAAGCTTTGGGTTGGGGCACAAGCTACAAGAACAGATCCTTCGCCCAAAGCCCTCAATACAACACCGTATATTATAGTGTGATATAGTATAGCATAGCATAGTCTAGTATAGTACAGCATCGCATAGCATAGCATACATAGCATGGCATAGCACAGCATAGTGCAGTATAGTATTCATATAGTACATCAGAGTATAGTACACCGTAGGCCGTAGGATAGTATAGTATAGTATAGTATAGCATGGCATGAGATACATAAATAGATAGACCGATAGTCAGATACGTAGGTAGATAGATAGATAGATAGATAGATAGATCGATAGATAGAGGCTGAGCAAAACAGAGTAGCCACAAACTTAACATCAACCAAGGCACGATCAAGGCGCCAACCAAGAAGATGTCCACACCCACGAGGATCCCGACGGCAAAGGACACCAAACAGGCGGGTGGAGCACCGCCTTAATTCTTCAACAGCCGGGCCCCAAAAAACTGAACATTTCTAAGATGGACCAAAGACATAAGGTTAGGGTTTAGGGTTTAGGGTTTAGGGTTTAGGAATAAAAGTTCTCTCATGGGCTATCGAAGCCACCTTTCCACAAAGCTAGAAAGAATTCGAGGCTAGCGGTGATCAAGGAGGCGAAAACCAGCAGGAGATATGGCGTGGGGAAGCGACTGGTGGCCAGCAGCGGCTCCAGCTGCTGTCGCAGCTCGGTCTGCACAAACTCAGTAAAGGCCTCCTGCCAAGATACGCCGCAAGACAGGCAGACAGACAGGAAGAAAGACAGAAAGATTCAAAGATAGAAAGAACGATGGAAAGACATACGGACAGACAGACAGACAGACAAACAACGGACGGATGGATGGACAAACAAACAAATATACATCCACCCACCCAATGCCCACACATCCAGCCACCCACACACTCACACAAATCAACATAGGCACGAACATGCACAAGGCAGCCCCCGAGCCGGGAACTATGCTTCCCCTGTTCCCAACTACGTGTGGTGTGCATGCCACCGTCACATGCTTCCGAGATGAAAGATGCAGGAATTTCAGGCAACCTATATATGTCCTATGCGTGAACAGCCTTGTGGCATTGCGTTTGTGTTCCACCCTCATGCTTATCGACAACCGGCCTCATAAGCGGGCCATGTGAGTGCACAAACAGCCCTGTGCAAAAGGCACTATTGACTTGCCTGACCCGGCTACAGTCTGCAAACAGTGTGGGGGTTGTGCGTCGTGGTTGTGAACAGAGGGGGGCAGCACCTTTTGGTGGAACATGTCCAGAGTCACTCCCACCAACTGTGCGAATGCCCACTGAACCCACTCGACTTCTGCAAAAAAAAGAGCCGTAATACTAGTATACACATACTAATATACGCTTGTACTGAAACCAACGCTGATATATACTCTTGCTAATACTAAAGCAGATCTAGGGAGGTTATGGATCAACACGGCGGCTGTTAATTGACAAGTGGGTCCTGAACAAGACAAGCGCTGACACACGGAGCCTAGTCACAAACACAAACAGAACGTCATGTTTTGACCTATGCCTGAGCTTACCTTAAGAGAAACATTTCCTATGGGTGTAGCAAGGCCTAAATCCGACACCCTAAACCCCTACGGTAGTTTCGCAAGTAGTGTGGGCATGGCCGGCAAGTGAAGCCTGCTACATCTTTCTACTAATCTGGGCTTGTTCAATTGTACCGGTGGATGCCACATATGCAAAAACCTATAAAAGCCTGAACACGTTGTGAGGGGCCTCATTTCGAATACTATGACTACATGTGTGTAAAGCCGTAGAACTACCGAGGTGAGGGGGTTAGCATAAACGAGCGGGTGCACGAACATGCACGGAGGACTGCAGCCCGTAGAAATGCTTCGGCCACAAAAACCGGAATCTAACTCCTGCAAGCTTCATATTTTCCAAACACTACCCCGGGATATGGGTTGCGTCAGCTTCAATTTGCTCCTGGCTCCCGTACCACTTCTCGATCGCGGCAAGAATGAACTTTCCTTGCCACAGGCAGTCAGGGTTTAGGGTTTAGCCTGCTCTGCACGGAGACACACACCAAAGTTGCAATTCGGCAAAGTCTAGCATGAACAGGCAAGGACGGCTAAAGAGTAGCTGCTTGTCTTTTCCTTTAACTGCCATCCGCCTCTTTTCTGGTTGGCGCTGACTGTTCTTAAGACACGGAGCTTGCCCGTTCAAGCAAAAAGCCACGGACGTCATAAGGGACCAATACATGTACACGTTCATCCACAGGCCAAACATATACACACATACACATACGCATACACATACACTGTATGCCCACATGCACGTGTCTTCAACTACGGGGCTGAACGGGCCTCAGCAGTAAACCATAACTTCTAATATGGGGGCCTGAAGAATTAGAATAGGGTTTGGGGCACATTATACTATAAATTTCATAAGGAACCCGCAACATAGTACAGGTAACTATTTAGGCCCCTACATTAAGCCCTAAAGCCTGTTAGCCGTGGTTGTTCAAAACTGGCCGTCGCGGTGGAGCGTGCGCTGTACGGCCCAGAACCGGAAAAAAAAAAAAACTGCAAGGTGAACAAAGCAGTGGTGCACTGCATCTACACCCTAAACCCTAAACCCTAAACCCTACACCCTAAACCTTGCAAACCTCAGCCAGAGAATCTCGGCTATATCATCACTGTAATTACTCGCAAGCCAGGGCAGCGATGATGGCAGGTTTAGGGTTTAGGGTTTCGGGTTTAGGGTAACGACAAAGCTTGGGGCTCAGGGCTTGGGGTGCAAGGCCCCATGGACACAACCCGCCCAACACAAGAACGAGGATCTTAATAGGTAGAACTAGAACAAGGTTTTGGGTGTATAGTAGGGTGAAACTTTTTATTGAGGAGCCCGAGGACATAGGAATGCATTGATTGACTTCAACCGCCAAGTTTTCCCCAAGCCGAAGGACGCCTCGCAGGGCCCACCCAAACCATGAACATCAGCCTCCCCTGGGCAAGACCATTAATACTGATAGTAACAATAATAATAATAGTATCAATAATAATCACGATAGTAATAATAATATGATAACAGTTAGAAGCTAGAAGCAACAATGATATTGGTATTCAAATTACTACCCGTGTGAAGTTGCAGGTTCACATGGCAACTGTGGTTGTGAGCAGCAAGATGACCAGCATCCGTCATCCTGACTACCATCACCCTCGTGTTGCATTGGCCTTCCTGTCAGAATTGTCACCGCCAGGTAAGGTAGCAGCAATATGTTTTGGAAGTCTCGTGAATTTCAATCATGTCGTCTGCTCTTATACCCGCCACAGCGCTTGACTCATATCTGGGTCCTTGTCGGCTACAACTTTACGTTTTGGTCATAAAAAAACCCAACAAAGATTAAACATGATCATTCTTTATATAATATAGCCCCAACAAAGAACAAGAGAACCCTAAACCCATCGACCCTAAACCCCAAAGACTGGGCCCTTACCCATCTATCCGGTTTATGTTGCCACCAAGGATCGGTCGAACTCCTTTGCGCAAGAGACCTTGCTAAGGTCAAAAGTCTCCAACTCCTGTCGCCTGGGCCGTGCAGTATGAGTACAAGGTCTATATAACGTCAATGATCTATGTAAGGGCTTAGGGTTTCGGTTTTCCTCGGAGGGCAAGACCCACTGAATGAACACTTACACAGCTGCATTCGCACATGAAGAGTTCGAGCGGAACTCTCGAGCCTCAGAGTTTGGCATTAGCGCCAGTGCTTCTGTTGCTGCTGCGGTTACCGTTCCTGCTAATGCTGCAGCTACCACCATGACGATTACTGGTGACTTTCAATACTTGCTTAGGTTTGGGCTGTCTAGGTCAAGGTTTGGGCTGTGCGTATACATACCTTCATGTTTCGATTTCAGTCAAGCAGAGTTTCGAGAACATTATTACATAAACTATAGTATAGCTATACAGGGGCCATAAAGGGATACTCCTACTCCTAGTAATCATTTGGCCGCTGCATTACAGCTGCCATTCTGATAGCCCTACCTTTTGCCGAGCAACAGCATGTGCTTCTCCCGGAAATTTCTCCTGAACACGGCCACACCCCCGGCACTCCCGAAGTGCGGAACGTAGACTTAGTCAAAGCCTCCAAAGCTGGACCCTAAGCCAGTTCTCCTTAGGAGAACTGCAGCAATGCTGTACGGAATGACGAAGAGCGCATAGCCAACATAGGCCATGGAGGCCCCTCCGCTACCAGACCTGCCGGGGGTCAGCTTCGAACCTTACAATTTTAAAAGTCAGGGTTTTAAGTACTCTAGTTGGTATTCTGAAGAAATGCAGCTATACTGAGCCTACTCTGATAACCCGACTTTCGACGTCTCCTGACCCTAAACCCTAAACCCACTGACCCTTGAAGTAAACAGCCCAAAACCCTGAAAGCTCCCAATTCGGAAGCCCAGAAGTCTTAAATTCATGCAGGAACCTGATTAAGAACCCCTGGTCCCATAACCACAAAATACGAGGATCCATGGTTTAGGGTTTAGGGTTTTATGACGACCCAAGGTAGCCTTGCATGTGTGAGCAGTCGTCCAGCCGCACGAGGATCCAGTCTTCCTCCTCCCTTGCAGGCTGCATCATGACACAGCGCCCTGTATTTTCGCCAACAGTGCATGCACCCAGGTATCTGATGCCTCGGCCCTGGCCGCCTTGCATCGATTCATCTCCAAGTGTGTAAGTGAAGGCTGCATGATGGATCCGGATGTCGGGACCCACATCACAGCGGAAGTTGTTCAGAACCAACTCCGAAAACCCTGGCAAGGTTCTGCCAAGCTGCTAAGTGCCTTCGTGGTCCATACACCAGCTCGATTTAGGGCTTCGGGGCTTTGGGGTTTTAGTGCAATTTTAACGTTGTGGGGTTCAGGGCTTTAGGGATTTACGTTCTCTGGTCGGATGTTTGAGGCTTTGACTCTTCGGGGTTTAGGGTTTTGGCGAGGCTTCAGGGTTAAGGACCCACCACGTAACCCTAAACCCTGGAGCCAGAAGCCTCAAATACTAAAGCCAAAAACCCTTTGCCCCAAAACCCCCCCCCCCTAATCCCCAAACCTGAACCCTAAATTTCTAAAGCCTTAAACTCTGAACCCTTAAATTTTAAAACCTGAACCCTACATTGCTAAAGCCTCAAAGCCTGAACCCCAAAACCACCCAAATCCCTGGACTCACCAGGGCTTATAGGGTTTAGGGCCTGTAGGGTTTGGGGTTTAGGGTTTAAAGCGTAGGACGTTGGGTTTAGGGCTTATAGGGCTGAGGGTTTAAGGTTTAGGGCTAGGGTTAGGGTTAAGGGCTTAGGCTTTGGCTGGGGTTTAGGGTTGTGAATGTTCAGGGTCTAGACCCCTAATTACTGCCCCCATACAATAACTCTGAACCCTACGCCGAAACCCTCAAGCCTGCACCCTACACACCCAACCCGGTTTGCAGGAGTTGAAGACCTCGAAGCTTTTGGCTTTAGGGGTTCAGGGCTATCCATCTTCTAAACGACATCAGGCCATGTTGATGGGACACGTTTGCCCAAGGTCGACATCACAACCTGCCGCTCCCGACTTTTGACCCTGAATCAGCTAAACCCGAGGCCCCCGCCAGCCTTACCAACACGAAGCAGAGGCCAAAGCTTGCACCAGAGAGCAGCAGTATGACCAGGATCCTTTCCTGCAAGGAGGATGCACGATCTTGGGTGGGGGCTTTAGGTTTTTGTGCAGTTTTCGGTTTGGGGCCTTCAGGGTTGAGGTGTAAAAGTCCGAAAGCACAACGCCTATGGGCCGAGGCTGGCGCGAATTTTCAATTTTGTACTATCTGAATTTATATAGCATATTGTTGGGCTATATATGGTACTGTTTTATGCTATGCATACTTTTGTAATCCAATAAACATATACACAATGAGGACTGAAAGAACGATTTTGGGGTTAGAACTTGGGGTGCGGTGTTTAGGGAATCCAGTGTGGTGTTTCAAGAGTTGTGTTTGGGCTGCTGGATCGTAGCCATAGCTTGAGAGCAAGAGTGGTGTGCCGGGTTAGCAGTGTGCAAATGCCGGGAAAACAGTGTGCGAATGCCAGCTACGATCCACCAAAGCCTAAGCCAAAAACCCTACAATGCCACAAAAACTGAGACCCCAAAGCTCCGTAAACCCTGAAAGCTAAAACCCCCTTACTCTCTAAAGCAGTACACCCTGAACCCTAAACCCCCTTTTACTCTCATCTTGAGTCCTACGACCTAAGCTTCTTGCCAGAGCCAGGGTTCGACGAAGAGCGGCCGGAAACTGATCATGCCACACGGATTGACCTGCTAGGGTGTACCTTAACAAAAGGTAAGTTTTGTGGGGGCTGCGGGGCTATCAACCCCACAAGACCTAAACCTCCTAAATGTTACGGGTTCCTTGCTGTGATTTCCCTGTGCAAGTCCCTAAAAAGATAAGTTTTGTAGGGGCAAGGTCGGGCTTCGGCCATCCTAGACATGACGACACTTAAGGATTTGGTTGAGCTGAGGAACTAATTCTGGCACTCACGACAAGCCCAACCATGATTCCTGAAATCACTAAATACGCTGGTTTCGACTCCAAGACAGGCCCACCTTCTTGTATGCTGCCAGCTCGAAAACGCACCAAAGACGAGACCTGGGCAGCATGTTTCGCATGTTT
>CAJNDV010034300.1:1924-19146 GCA_905221635.1 Symbiodinium sp. CCMP2456 | reverse complement strand
GCATGTCGGCGGCACCTGGGCAGCATAGTTTGCTATAAGATGTCAACCTGTTCTTACGTAGACGATGCGGTTGGACACCATTGGCGCCACCAGCTCCCGAAGGAGCACATACCACGCGGAAGCCAGAAAACTTCAGAAAAGGTGGCTTCGCATGGCGGGAAACCCTCAAGCACGCGGAATGAAAAACTGACCGAGAGCCTCACGGGCAGCTGCAGCACAGGGTGCAGTGGTCTTCAACTGACGCTTCGCCGCCTGGGCAGACCAATCCCGAGCCTGAGCAAAAGCCTCCAGAGAGGCACTCCACTGTTGACGCAAAGGCAGCAGTTCCTTCAGCCTTGATCGAGGCCAACCTGTGCTTACGCAAACAGAGCAGTTAGCCACCGTGAGGGCACCACCAAGCCCCGCAGGGCACAATACCGCACCAGATCAAGCTGCGAAAAAGCAGAAAAAGGGGCAGATCCAGGAAGTATAGCAGGTTCACTAGACGCACGGTTCCATCCACTCGCCCCTCAAAAAGCAAACTGACTCAGCACACGCCTGCGTCACAGAGAGCTGCCGGCTTGCCGCACCCTGTCCATCCTGCTCACTGCCGCCTGCCAATGAGGACTCAAAGGAGCCAGCTGGGCAGTGCATCCGCGCCTCAGCGTTCAAGTCCCTCGCGAGCTCCGGCGAGCAGTCCCGCGCAGGCCGCAGCTCGGCCCGCCGCTTCTAATGGCTCGGACTCCAGGCTCACATCCCACAAGCGCCCAGCCTCGTGCATGATGTCCTCCACCCCTCCGCCTGAATGCCCAAGGCAGCAGCAGAGCACACAATCTTATTGCACAAGTTGAAACGTTCATCAGCCTGACAACGCTCCATATAAGCAGTTCACCGGCACGCTCACGGAGACCCTGACAGGATGGCGCCATCGTGGAAACTTCACCCGTCTGAGTGGGGAGACTTCGAGGCGGTCGTCGAGGCGCGCCGGCCCCCCTGGCCGATCCTCAACGGCGCAGCCGTCATTGCTGACGTCAACTTCACACAGAACATGTAGCCGATCTCGACGGCCACGGTGGCGGGACGGTGGCGCCCGGCCAATGAGATGCTTCTTGGAGACAGTGTGCGCCTCGGCAGGCCGATAGCTCCTACATGCGCTGCATCGACTTCGCACTGGGCACCTCCGAGGTCATCTTCACCCATCGTGAGCAACACCGTGGCCGGACCGATCACGATCTGGTCTTTTTTTCCGATGTCCTCCTGAACCATGGCCGTGACAAGGCTGTTCCTCTCCCTCCGAGGGCCCAACTTCAGGAGGAGCCGGTCAGTGACAGTAGATGGAGCGAGATTTGGGCCCCTCTTCGTGATGAGTATGCTCAAGCTCGTGCCGAGGGTCGTGTTGAGAGTGCTTGGATGCTCATCCTCACCGGTGCTCGCAGCAAACTCGAAAACTCGAGAGGATGTCAGCAGCCTCAGTGCTCGACGAAGCCGGCAAATAAATGTTCACGGGGCCGGGATTACACGAAGAACTCCACCACACCCTTTGAGGAATGGAAGCCGGAGGCCGCAGAGTCTCCGCGGGCCATTGGCCCCACCTGAAGCCACGTCCATTAACCGGCCCCTGGTCGTGAATGCGCAACTGCCATCCACGACGTTTGGACAGGCCCGCCACTGCACCACAACTATCACGAGGAAGTGTGGTCTCCTGCAGCAGCACGACGTCTAGCTACTGGGCCTTACGGCCCTGCCCGCCAGCGTAGCAACATTGAGCGTGCCCAGCCAAAGCACGTGCTGCCCCGTCCTGGCGGAGCACGGGTCCCACCTTGCACCAAGAGCTCCTCCACCAGGTAGCGCATGTGGGATCGGCCATGCTTGCCAGCGGAGCCACACTCGACATCCTGTCAAGTGGCGCGTGGCAACAGCATGGTAATGACAGCACTGGCAAACAACAAAGCGCACTCGGAACTGTGTATCTCCATCTGTGAAATTGGGGACCGCGTATCCCCATCCGTGAGCTTGGGCCATGCAACAGCCTGAATGTGATGCTTGGGCGCACCTGTCTCCTCAGCCGCGCGAGCACGTGCAGTTCGCAACATCACCAAAGATTTGCAGCACCGCTCTCATGCCACTCTTGAGCTCCTCGGTGTAGTCCTGCTCCAAGGCCTGCATGAACTTGCCGATCAAGGCCTTGCAGGCGGTGCCTCCCCACCGGCATGCGAGTGGCATCGCACGGGGTCTGATTCAGAAGCGCCGGTGTAACACCATACGCAGCACACTTGACACAAACATGTGCACTGGACGACTTGCGCTGCTTGCCTCCAGCCACCTTTGACCAAGGGATGCGGTGAACGACAACATCATGGTTTCCATGCTTGCCCGCCCTGCAACGCATGAGGTGAGTGGCCTTCTTGTAGTTGCTGGGCTTGCCGAGTTTTTGAAAGGCATGGGGCTCCCGCGGATGCTCAGCTCGACAATGCTTGACGGGCAAGATACAACCGGCTTGGCCACGACCTGCCTGCCTGTACACTTGCGCGCGGCCTCGGGGACCGCCTTGAAGCTCCTCCGACAAAAGCTGACCCACTGAGCTTTGCGATCACGATGCCACTTGTTCAAACGCTGCAACCGCACCACGTCAATACTGCTGGTCGACAACCCTGGCCTGGTCAGGAAGTCGCAAAACTTGCATTTCCACAATGTGCGCCTGGTACGCCGTCGCGAAGGAGCAACAGGCCGTGGCTCGGGATTGCTCAAGTCCTGGGCAGCTGGAGCTCCTTGAGTTCCTTGTTCAATACCTGTGCTTAGCGAGAGCGGTTAATTATAAAAGCCGCCCGGACGGAGTCACGAAAAATGCAGGAAAAGGCAACGAAGACCCCAGGACACAGCAGGAGAACAGCAGGACAGCACCAGGAGACCACCAAGACACTTAGGACACTGCATGTTGCAAAATGCTTTCCTCCAAGTACTAGTGCAGTGAGGACGACAGGCGGAATGGTTTCCCCCAAGTACCGGCGGGAAGCAGAAGCATGCGACAGCTCGGCGGAATCGTTTTCCCCTAAGTGCTGGTGTAATATGCAAAAACGCAGATGGCAACCAATACCGGGGCCTAAACAATTACCTATATTATTTTGGGGGGGCTCCTTATTGTAATTGTAGTATAATATACCCCCAAACCCTATTGTAATTATTAAGGCCCCTATATTCGTTGCAACCTGTATTTCCCAAGCATAATTAGCAATCAACCGGCCCGGCAGTCGTGACTTCCTAATCCTAATAGCATGGGTGTGGTCTTTCAGTGCTCGGAAACAGGCATACTTGGAGGATCATGGGACTTAGTAAGTAAGGTTATAAGTACCCTAATTGGGGTTATAATTATAGTTACTGTATTTATAGCCCTAGCTACTAAGCCCCATGATCCTCCAAGTAAGATTCACAATCCCTACTCTATGATTGTTCCTAAACCCTAAGCCGTTATACAATGAATAATGGGCAACCTTGAAGCCCAGTACTCTGGCCCAAAAAAGTTTAAACTTTTCATTTAGTAGGGGGTTTAATATACCAAAAAGTTTAAAGTTTGCCTACTGGGCTCCTAAGGCAATGGAGGCCCCCCTGAGGAGGAAGAGCAATCTCGGCCATGGCCCCTTAGGACGAAAAATCCTGAAGAAGATCATAGAGGTGCCTTCAGAATTAGAAGAGGCTTTCTTAGAGACTCCAAGATCCCTTACTTGAGGAATAGACCTTGAATTATAGTAGGATCCCTAGTATGATTTAAGGTATATTCCTTAATTAAGGGATATTATATTGGAGTCTCTGGGTTTTCGGGTAGAAGACACTCTAAATATGATCAAAGGCCCCCTAATCAATAACATCTGTAAAGCATTTTCAGGCTTCTATACAACCCTCAACCAGCCTCCAATATACTGAACTCGAAGTTGCAAGTCCTTAAGGTCTGAGCCCTACGCCCTGAAGCCCTATCTCAAAACCTGAACCCCAAACCCAAAATCCCTAAACTCTAAGCCGTCGTAGAACCCCGAAAACAAACCCTACCAAAAACCCTACAGGCTTTGCGGCCTTCCCTCTCAAAACCCTATTTTACAGTTTAGGGCTTAGGAAGTTTAGTTGTTTAGGGAAGGGCCTTAATGGGCGGTTTCCGAAAATAGGGGACCCTAATATGGTACCCTAAATAATAGGACCCTTTTATAAGGACCCTCAAAATAAGGTACCCCTTGTTATCGGAAACCCTAAACCCTAAACCCTAAACCCTAAACCCCCAAGGAGCCTGAGGTCCGGACAGGTACGGCGAACTCCACAAAATCCGAAGCTCCGAGGAGACGCGCAAAAAGCCCGCAATGCCATAGACCCCTCTCTCCATGAGCTGTCGGTCCTCTCAAATTTTTAGTAGTAATAATTAGAATAGGGTTTTGGGGCCCATGATACTATGTTTATAATAAGGAACCCCTAAAAAGGTAATTAGGCCCCTATACGTCCAAACCCTAAACCCCAATCCTAATCCCTAAACTTTAAACCCTAAACCCCTAAACCCCTAAAAGGCGCCTTCGGGTCTTTATGGTGATTCGTGGTCCGGGCGGGCTAGGTCGGGATCGCAAGCCTGACGGGGCCCCATCACTGTGTGTCAGTGACTGTCATCGCACGTTTCTGCTATGATTCATTGTGAGAAGGATTCTTCGGCACTGAAGCCGCCCCAGCCGGAGGAAGTCCAGGAGCGACTGCTCGCGGTTTAGGGTTTAGGGTTTAGGGTTTAGGGCTTAGGGTTTAGGGTTTAGGGTTTAGCCTGTCACGCCCTCTGCCGCCGGAGAGCTTGAGGCTGCAGTTGACGTCGTGCTTGGAGACAGCGGGTCGCTTGCCGAAGGAGAGGCTCCATCCATGGCCCTGGGAATCATTTTGCGGTAGAACAGCTCGCGTCCGGTGAAAAGGCCGCTGCACAGCATCCACACTCCACCTAGGCACCGCAACAAGCAAGGGGGAAAACTACGGGCATTCAACGCATGGACCAGGGTTTAGGGCTTAGGGATTTGGCGTCACAAGCATCAGACACCGCAAGCACCTGTCGCAAAGGCCTACATCTATGCCTCTTGTCGCAATGAAGTCAAAAGGACCAATACCACTGCTGAGTTACAGAATCCTACCTTACCTCGAGGACCCTGACTGACAAAAGGTATACTTGCTAAATCACGCCGCAACTCCGCACCCTGCGTCCCTTGCAAGATTCTGCACAGCTCGACATCTAGTGTTTGAGATTTCAGGTGTTAGGGCTTGGGGTTGCAGGCTACTTGTATGGGAGTTAGAATTAGGGGGACCCTTGGGGATATAGACCCTGTCAATCAGGTCCCTTGTAAGAGAGCCAGAAGTAGGACTCAGAAGGGTCCCCTTTAAGGGGTCTCCCTAATACTACCTAGGGCTGCACGACTGTATGCTTGAAAGTGCTTCTTTGCGATCGTTCTCCTTGAGTGCATGCCGTATCTTGGACCTGCGCAACCCCTAAAACAAGAACTCATTGTCGTGCTGGCCCTCAAAAGAGAATGCGATTTCGGGGGGAGTCTACTGGCAGGATTTCATGCTTTCCGCAAGAGGTAACCCTGAATCCTTTTCATGAAGCGTCTCCATCCGAGTGCCACACACCCGTGAGGCTCTTTGAGCACCTTGGACACAGGAACCATGATCCGACAAGAATGCCTCCTGAGACAAAAATACTCAAAAGTCAACTCATCACGCAAGTCCTCAACTTGTACTCACTCAGATCCAAACTAGGAGTCTAGCCATTCTCTGAATTTGGAAGAGTTTAGGCTTTTGGTGGCTTAACCCTAAACCCTAAACCCCTAAACCCTAAACCCTAAACCCTAAACCCTAAACCCTAAACCCTAAAGCTTAGGTCATGTACGTTCAACATTCAACCCATCGGGCCCAGCCCCCTTCTACCACAGCGAATAGCGTCTGCGATGTCTTCCTATCGGAAAACTATAACGGTTTAGGGTTTAGGGTTTAGGGTTTAGGGTTTAGGGTTTAGGTATAGTAGTAGCATCATCCTTGTTGCAACTGTACCTGACATAACTATGCTATACTACGATATACACTCAAACCCTCTTCCCCCTAAATACCTTACCATACGGGTAGCCCCTAAACACGGCCAATGAAAGCGTCGAACAGCGTGCCACTCCACACCTAAACGGCATGCCGCAAACCCAGACGGTAACGCAGGGGCCTTAATCATACTTAGAATAGGGTTTTGGGCTCTTTTATAGTATAATCATAGCAAGGAACCCCCACAATAGTATTGGTAATTATTGAGGCCCCTACGAAGCAGTACCTTACTTCCACAACTTACTTCCCCAACAAGCTAGGGATATGTAAGGTTAAACTTCCAGATTACTACTAAATTATGAGAACCCAAAAAGTTTGAAGTTTGGGCGTTGAGGAACTAAGGTACTTTGCCCGCCACTGGGGATTCAAGATGACTGTGCGGGTTGAAATGTTGCAGAGTCCTGCCCAAATCAGACTACGCCCTAAACCCTATGAGCCCCCAACAGTATGTAGAGCAATCGTTCGCTTTTTTTTATAGGTGTTAGGCAAATATTTTTCCTACTTCCACGAGTTTCGGTAACCCCTTAAACCACCAAAACCCTATAAATCAGTAGGCCCTAAACCGCGCAAGCCCCCAAAAACCCAAAAAACAACTGCCTCACCCGCTCTCCGAGGCGAGCGCTGCATCTTTACAAACTTCGGTGCGGGCCCTGTGGCGCGGATTCTACTCCGAAAGAACGGGCCTTGAGCCTCGAATAGTATCGGTGCACTTAATTCTAAGGTTGAGGGTTTGGGGTTTAGGGTTTAGGGTTTAGGGTTTAGGGTTTAGGGTTTATGGGCCCTTAACCCTGGGACCCTTATATACCTACTGTATACCCTATATGCTTAAGGGACCCTAGAACCCCCTAAGGCCCATCTTAGGGGCCCATACTTCTAACCTTGGACTAATCGACTGAGACGGCTGCAATTAACCCTAAGCACTTTTAGGTTTAGGGTTTAGGGTTTAGGAGTTTAGGGTTTAGGGTTTAGGGTTTGCTATCGCCTCTGCCGCTGTCCGCTTAAAGGGATGGTTTCGGAATCTTCAGGGGCAGCTCCCCCGGCAGCAAGCCCAAAACACGCCAACCCAAAACCCTACCTGGACCCTAAACCCTAAACCCTAAACCCTAAACCCTAAACCCTAAACCCTACAGAACCTACCTTTTTTAGGGTTCCTTCTTATAACTTCCTTATAGAAGTCCGTAAACAAAAGTAAGTTCTGTAGGGTTTCGGTAGGGTTTGCAGTTTAGGCTTAGAGTTTAGGGGTTTAGGGTTTAGGGTTTAGGGTTTAGGTTTTAGGGTTTAGGGTTTAGGGGTTTAGGGTTTAGCGGTTATGCCGGGTAGGAATTTAGCAGCTGTTGGGTTTGGAAAACTTGGGGTTTAGGGGTTTGGGCTTCACAGGGTGTTGAGTCTTCGAGCTCAAGGGCTCGGAGGTTTAATGTAGGGGATTTAATAATTCGAAGAAGGGTTTTGGGGCCCAGTATATTATCATTATACTAAGGAACCCCAAAATAGCATTGGTAGTTTTCCTTAAACCCTAAACCCTTCACCCCTAAACCCTAAACCCTAAACCCTAAACCCCTGAACAATAAACCCTAAACTATGTAGGCCGCTACATTAGGAGGGTTTCGGGTTTTAGGATTTAGGGTTTTAGGGCTTCGGGTTTAGGGATCAGGGGTTTAGGGCTTAGGGTTTTAGTGCTCAGGGTCTCCATTGTAGTTCCTTTTTTTGGCTTAACCAATCATAGGTTAAAGGATTGTTCTAAGGTATCCCCAAAAGAGACCAAAATGGAGACTATAGGTAGCTCTGAAGTAGGTATCACTAAGCGGTTGTGGCAACTGCAAACTGTCCAATGAAGGCTTCTCCTATCGGGGCACCTTTAATCCCAACAGCCCTACACCCCTAAACCCTAAACCCTAAACAAACCTCTAGGCCTCTTGGTCGGACCCTATTTGCTGTCAGTGTCATAATGCTGAGGATTCCATAGCAGACTATGTCTCCTACTGAACCTCCCCAGCCCATGACTCCACAAGGAATCTGCCTCCGAATCGCGTTGTAGGGTTTAGGATTTTAGGTGTCTAGGGTTCAGGATTTTAGGGGTTTAGGGTTCAGGATTTTAGGGGTTTGGGGTTGAGGAGTTTGGAGTTTTTGGGTTCAGGATTTTCAGGATTTAGGGTTCAGGATTTTAGGGGTTTCGAGTTCAGGATTTTGGGGTTTATGACTACTGGAGACAACAGCTCAAACGATCGACCCGGTGCCCGGGCTAAACCCTAAACCCTAGACCCTACACCCAGGGAAGGATTCCTCTAGAGACATAGAGGTGCCCGAATATGGCGGTTTAGGGTTTAGGCTTTAGGGTTTAGGGTTTACGGATTTAAGCTCTAGGGTTTACCTATAGTCTCCAATGTTACCTGATAGGATCCTTAAACTATAGCTGGTTACCCTAAACCCCAAAGCCCTAACCCCAAAACCCTAAGCCCTAAACCCCGAAACCCTCAACCCAAAGCCCCACTGCGCTTTTTCTCACGCCCATGGGTGTCGAAAGCGGCGCCGAAGCTCCCGCGACAGCACTGGGAACTCCGCGGCCTTCAGGAAAAAACTCCCCAAGTCCCCAAGCCCTTGAGTTTAGGGGTTTAAGTGTTTTCGGGTTTCGGGGTTTAGGAGTTTAGGAGTTTAGGGTTAGGGTTTAGGGATTTAGGGGTTTAGGGTTAGGGGTTAAGGGGTTTAGGGGTTTACGGGTTTAGGGGTTTAGGTTAGGGTTTAGGGTTTTCCAAAACTCCCGAAGCCCTAGGCTTACCCGTGGCGACCTACAGTCTCCATGGTAGTTCCTTTAACTTCCTTTGGTGTAATTCTCTTGAACCGGCGATATATTTGGGATCCTATAAGGTAACCCCCCAAAAAGGAGGGCATCGTATCTAGACTTTGAAGTATCCAGGGAGAAAAAAGTATAGACTTTAATTTCATACTGGTTTCCTTAGGGAACAGGTCCCAAAAAAAGTATTCAAGTATGGTACTCGCAGTTGCATCGTACTGACAGAAACCAGAAGCTCTCCAATGCGGGTGTATAAAGTTGGGCGGGCTGGTCACGGTTAAGGCGGCTTCGGGTTTGGGATTTTGGGACTCCGACCGGCATTTATGTATGAACACCACAATGAGGCCCTGGAGGAAGTCTGGATGTATCTCAATGTGCCGAGCCCCAAAAACCAAGTGTCGCTAAACTGACGCCCGAATACCGAGAGACAAAACTTGGAAAAAACCTCAGTCCCATCGTTCCTCAAGCTTTTCTTCGGCCCCGAACATCGTAACCCCTAAACCCTACCCCAGAAAAGCCCTAAACCCCGTAACCCAAGTACACCTGGAAACCATACCAAACCCTGAGCCCGAAAACTCATTCACGAAGGGATAGCCAGCAGCCAGCCCGTCCTGGGCCCCGAATGCATCACGGTTCTCTTGCGTCCGACGCCTTGGGTTTCGTGCAGGTTGCTACAACTGTTGGGTTTCCTGCTTGAGGATAGCAGGCAGATGTGTGTGTGTGTGTGTGTGTGTGCGTGTATTTATATATATATATATATATGTATTATATACACATACTGGTTAGAATCTTAGAATTGGTCTGCACACAGCCAAACAAGTACGTGCAACTGCATATTCGGCGGGGTCTGGATGCAGTGTCAATGTACCTGCAAACGCTTCTCTACGAAAAGGGGTAAAAGGATGACAAGCAAATAGAGATCAACCATCTGTTCTCCAGCAATAAGACTGCAAATCTGAACATGACACATGTCACTGAGTCGGCATAAGCTACTGTCAATGTGGGGCACAGTATTGACTTAATAAGGCCCGACGTAGGATGCAACATACGTATGCGAAGTGTACCAAGCTTAAGGGGTTTAGGGTTTGGGGCTGAGGGTTTAGGGAGATGCGCACTGCAAGCTGATGCATGAATGAGGGCTCTGAGCAAATCGAGCCAACATCCCCTTTACAACCCAAACCCCAAAGCCCCAACTAAGCCCCAAACCCCAAACATCCCTGAACCCTCCAGCCCTTGTCGTATCTCTTCTGAACCCACAGAGAACCTTTATAGGACCCACATAGAACCTTAATGGAACCCGCTTAGACGCTTTCTAGAACCTTCCTAGAGCCTTAAAGGATCCTGAGACTTAGTAGTAGGGTTATAACTATAACCAAGGTAACTATACTTGTAACCCCAATTAAATGGACTTATAACCTTACTTACTAAGTCCCATGATCCTCCCAATAGCCTCAGTGTGGCGCCCGAAACCCTAAACCCTGGACCCTCTGAGCCCATCTCCACAGGAGCTGCGGACGGGTCACAACAGCCAAGGTAAGACCTGATCCCAAGGTTCTGTTTACAACATTCGGGGTTGAGGGGGGTTTTAGGGTTTTAGGGTTTAGGGGTTGAGGAGTTTAGGCTTCAAAAAGGGGCTTAAGGGTTTAGGGTTTAGGGTTTTTGGTTTAGGGTTTGGTAGGGTTTAGTTCCTTGAAAGCCTCCTTGTCCTTGACGAATTTTCTGACTTGGAAGTTCCGCCCAAACAGGTCTGTGTATGAAGCTTGGAAGGGCTGTTGGTAGAAGCCCAAAAGTTGGAAACCCAATAGCCTCAACCCTTAAGATTGATGTATAGGGAATCCCAGCACTACTTGTCCTCAATCCCATTTCCAACTGTTTTGAGGTTACTGTATTGCGCACAGACGATGCCATTCTTTGAACTAGTTAACGCCCCGGTTCAGGTACAACTGCGTGCTTTGAGAGGACCCCTGTAAAGATTTGGCATTCTGATCCGGACCCGAATCCCTGAACCCCAAACTCAAATCCTAAACCCGATATAATTCCCTAAACCCTAAACCCGACACTCTGAAGCCTAAACTCCGAATCCTGATGATCTAAGCATTGGGGCTTCGGCGTTGCCCGCAACCTTGAAACTCTTCACCAGGCAACCAAGGTTTAAGTTTTTGGGCCCTTGGCCAAAGCCGCTAGCGGCGTGGCCATAATAATCATAATAGGGCATTGGGGTCCGTGATAGTACAACACACAACAAGGAGCCCCCAACATGGTGTTGCTAATTATACCTAAAACCCTAAACCCTAAAATTTACGTGTGGGTAATTATATAGGCCCCCTATATTAGTGGTGGGGCCTCCTTCAGTTCAAGGGCTCAGCAGTGTGCCTGCAAACCTGCGGCCAACATGCTCTAATCACTCTGAAACCTAAACCCTACCTTAAGAACCCAAAACCTACCTTTTTTGTAGGGTCCCTATAAATCCCGTATTAGGGTTTATAATAAGAACCTACAAAAAAGTGGGTTTTGGGTTCTGAAGGTAAACCCTAAATAAGCTAAACCCCAATCCTAAATAGACGACTCTCCAAAGCTCGGAGAAGTCGAAAAGGGCTTCGGACGCCGGGCTTCTTTAATCTGTTTCTTAAACAACAGAATCCCCTAAACCCTAAACCCTAAACCCTAATCCCTTAACAAGGCAGGGTTTAGGGATTTTTGTTAAGTGTGATGACCCTTTTGCTCCGCCTTCCAGGTCACCCTCTCTTTAGGGTTTAGGTTTAGGGTTTAGGGTTTAGGGTTTATTTAAGGGAAAACCCTAAAACCCTAAACCCTATACCCTAAACCCTGAAACCCTAAAACCCTAAAAGCCTAAAGCCCCAAACCGTGAGTCATGGTAGCTACTTTGTGGGGTATTTGGGGCCCAAAAGTATATACTAACTATACTATAACTTGGACCCTTCGGGTTTAGGGTTTAGGGTCAAGGGATCAAGGAGACAGCACCCTGGAGCCGACGCTGACAAACATTTAGGGTTTAGGGTTTAGGGTTTAGGGTTTAGGGTTTAGCCCCGCGAAGCCATACGCCCCAAAGCGTAGATTCAAAGCTGCCTACCCAAGGGCTCCTATGTAGTTCCTTTTTTGGATAGTATACTATAATTCCTTACCAAAAAACCATAACAGACCCCAAAAGGAACTACATTGGAGCCCCTGGGTATATAGCACCCCGGCAAAAGCCTCTTCGAACGCTACAGGAACTCCTTACACTCCTTGAGAGCAACTTTCTAGAACCCTTTGCCTTGCAAAGCTCTTCTAGAATCCCTTCCCTAAACCCTAAACCCTAAACCCTAAACCCTAAACCATAAACCCTAAACCCTAAACCCTAAACCCTAAACCCTACGCTAGCCTGCGTTAGGGTTTTAAGGTTCAGGCCTTCGCCTCGAATTACCTACACATTGAGGTACCAACTTGGATAGATAATTAGGGCTTATAGGGTTTAGGGTTTAGGGTTTAGGGTTTAGGGGGTTGCATAAACCCTAAACCCTAAATATTACTGTTCGAAACCTGCTATAGTAGAAGCCCAAAAGTTGGAAACTCAATAGCCTCAATCCCTAAGAGTAATGTATAGGGAATCCCAGCACTATTTAGTCCGTAAGCCGGCTTCCAAGTTTTTGGGGCTTATATACTACAATTTAGGCAACTGGTGGAGCCCGCCCTATATGACACCCCTAAACCATAAACCCTAAAACCCTAAACCCTAAACCCTAAACCCTAAACCAAACAGACCTATGCTGTCAAACGCTCGCCTCGTGGATCTCACCGAAGACCAGGAGCTTGCTGGCCTCGGGCATCAGACTTTGGGGGGTTTAGGGCTTAGGGCTTAGCGTTTAAGGTTTATAGTAGCCTTGATGAGCCTTTTGGTTTAGGGTTTAGGGTTTCGGGTAGGGTTTAGGGTTTAGGGTTTAGGTTTAGGTTTAGGTTTAGGGTTTAGGGTTTATAATACGGGGGGCGCGATAGATGGCGGACGCTGGGAATGTAACTGTGCAGTCAGGAACTCTCAGTCGCGGCATTGGTCATGTTCAATCCCCTGTATTTGCCCTCAACCTCAACCTTATAAACCCTAAACCCTAAACCCTAAACCCTAAACCCTAAATCCTAAACCCTAAATCCTAAACCCTAAACCCTAAAGGAGGCTCTCAGGAGGTTCAGGGCTTTAGGGTGTCAAGTCAAGGCTTAGGGTATCGCGATAACGTAGCGGCCGTAAAGATCACAATCGGCTGTTGCGGTATACTAGACTGTGGTTATGTAGGACAAAGGGACATTATTCCGGTTCCTGTCCCTTGCAAACCGTAGTGCTCATAAGAGTGCGTCCCGAACATGCAAAGCGGTGAGAAAAGGGGATATGATTGCTATTCATGTCGACCCTAAACCCTAAAACCTAAAACCTAAACCCCTTATCCCCTAAACCCCTAAACCCTAAACCCCTAAACCCTAAACCCTAAACCCTAAAGCCCTCAACCTAACCCCTAAAAACCCCTAAACCCTAGAAAGTGTTTAGAGAATCTGGGCTCCCCGGCGTTGTAGCCAGCCCGGCCGAGGCCCAGCGTGAGGTTGTCGACCTCCGTGGGGGTTCTTTGAAGGGATTCAGTAAGGATTCAGCTCGGAGATGGTGCAGGCTTTTGGGGTTTAGGGTTTAGGCTTTGGGGGTTTTAAGGGTTTAGGCTTTAGGGGTTTTAGGGGTTTGGGGTTTAGGGGTTTAGGGGTTTTAGGGGTTTAGGGGTTTGCAGGGGTTTAGGGGTTTAGGGGCTTAGGGTTTTGGGGGGTTTAGGGACTTAGGGCGGTGTGGAGTTTAGGGCCGGGGTTCAGGCTTAAGCCTTCAGTGGCTTGGGGTGGAGGGTTTAGGGTTTAGGGTTGAGGGTTTATAGGGTTTAGAAGGTGTGCTAGGGGTCGAAACGGCTTAGAGAGAAACATCCTCTGGAAAACAGCCTCAAAACCTTCATAAAACCTTTCCAGGCCCCTGGGTAACCGAGTATACTTAAAGGATCATGGAACTTAGTAAGCAGGGCTACAACTAAGGTAACTATACTTATAACCCCAAATCAGGGGACTTATAACCCTACTTACCACGTCCCATGATCATTCAAGTAGAGATCTGAGCACCCTGTAGTAGTATCCCCTGACAACAGAACCATGCTACGTTTGGGGCCTAACTAATTACCCATACTATTGTTTTTGGAGGGGGGTCCTTACGATGGTCATAGTATACTAATATATCCCGAAGCCCTATTCCACTTATCAAGTCCCTTCCCTGTAAGACCTTAGCAAAAAACAGCTAGAGCTCTGTACGCCACGTGTCTCACATACCATGTCCAAATGACTGAGGCCCTGTACTAGAGCCCTCAGAACGAAGTCCCTCATAAATCAAAAAACTATGGCTATTAAGGCCCCTGTGTTAGCATCAACCCAAAACCCTAAATAGAGACCGAGTCCTCTACCCCCTACACCTTATTAAGCCCCAAAACCCAAATTCAAAGTTAAGTCCTGTACACCCTTACCTTGAACAATGCTTATTGGTAACTTCAAGCCTTAGCCGTATGAACCCTATAGACGTCAAATATTGGGGTCCGAGCCATGCCAAGGATCTGGGCAAAGTGCACGTTTGCGTGGTCTCTTTGGAGGCCTCCGAGACGCACCCCAAAGGGTCCTAGGTACTGTTATGGAGGATGCTTTCCCAAAACATAAAAACAACTCCTAACATTCTACCATATAGGTACTTTGGACCCTATGCGACAACATATGAACAAGACAAGGCTTCCCATAAAGGTTCCTTGTTCCGCCAAGGGTTACTTCAAGAGTTTCTTGAAGGGTTCGAACCCTAAACCCTAAGCCCGAAACCCTAAACCGGGTTCCTTCAAGGGCTCCTGTGTAAGGGCTCCTTTATACGGGTGGTTTTAAGGATTCCTTCAAGCGTCGGTTATTCCTGTAAGGGTTCCGTGAAGTTTGTGTGGGTTTAAAGTTTAGGCTTTAGTGGTTTAGGGTTTAAGGTTCCTTCAAGGGTGCCTTTGACGTGGTTTGGGGCCTGGGGTTTGGGGTTTCGGGTCATAAACGGGTCGACATCAGGGGCTCTACGGCTCCACGAACCGTCTGGAAGAGTTCTACCTATAGTCTCCATGGTAGTTCCTTTGGGGGGAAACCTTATGAAATCCTGAATATATAGAAATGGTTAAACCAAAACAAGGAACTACAGTGGAGTCTGGGCGAACAAGACTATAGTACTATATAATAATGTTCATAACGACGAAAATGATCATAGAGATTCTAATAACAATGGTAGCAATAAGAATCTGACACATAATATCCTAAGCCCTAAGTCCTAACTCTAAAGGGAGCTCGCCTAAGCTGATTTCTCGGGGAATGCCGGGATCACTTCGGTGTAAAAGAGGTCTGAGGCCTTGCCAGGGGACCTAAACCCTAAACCCTAGACCCTAAAACCCTAAACCCTAAACCCTAAAACCCTAAAACCCTAAACGCGGGTTGAGGGTTTAGGGTTCGCTCCCGGTTGAGCAATCTCTGGTCGAGCTGCACGTTTTATTGAGTTTAGGGTTTAGGGTTTAGGGTTTAGGGTTTAGGGTGTTCAGCAAAACCCCCACCCCCAAAGAATGCCATAACATTCAGAAAATACGAAGGTTCATATTCTACACACAGCTGCTTTCAATTTCTCCGCTGGAACCAACTATAGCTTAACAGTTCTTGAGTTAAACGTTTCCTTCTATAGCGAACTATCAGTTTGAAGTTTAAGGTTCGAGTGTTTATCCTTGGCCCAGAGCCCTAAACCCTGAACCCTAAAGGCCAGCCCAGAGCCCGTATACATATGAAGAGTGTTGGGGGTTTAGGGACTAGGGTTCAGGTTCAACTTGTATATGATTGTTGTTTTTAATCATGTTCATTGTTATTGAATACTATTCTTATGCTCGTCGTACTGTTAGTAAAAACAGAACCAAGATGTATGTATATCATCATTGCTCATTCTTCATTATCTTTATTCGCAATAATATTATTATTAGTATTATGCTTAGAGTTTAGGTGTTGATTATTTTCTTGTTTTTTTTTTATTACGCTTGGTGTTCTTTTTGTGGTTCCGAATTGTTGCTACCTGGCACTATTGCGATGATTGTTATTCGGTAGGAATAATCGTCAGAACATGCATGGCAGCAGTAACAAAAGGTGCTTGTAATGCAAAGCTATATACTAAGCATCAAAGTCATAATCATAGTGATAGAACCAAAGCTAAAGTATTAACATATTTAGGAATATCAACACGGCTCTGTCATCCCTAAGACCTAACCCTGAAGCCTAATAGGGAAGGCTTCTTGGGGCCGTTGAGTTAAAACCTACAGCTTAGTGCGTTGAAGGGTTTCATGGGGTGTAGGTTGCCTTCTGCTGCTGCCCGTAACCCTGGCCCTAAACCCTAAACCAGGGATCGATCATACTAAACGGTTTAGGGTTTAGGGTTTAGGGCTTAGGGTTTAGGGCTTAGGGTTTAGGGATTAGGGTTTAGGGTTTAGGGTTTAGGGTTACCCTATAAGCCTGAACCCTCAACCCTAAAGCCTAAGCACATCTAAAGGCCAAACTAAGCAAGCCCTCAAACCGGAAAGTTGCATGCTGGGCCTAATTTCTCCATCTTCGTCACCGCCTGCTGAATGGATCTCCGGTTGTGGGTCGCCAGCATCAGAGCAGCGGATGGCCTCTGGAAGGGCCAGAAAATTCAAGTTTAGAGTTTCGGGGTTCGGTGTTGAAACCCTAAACCTCAAAGCCGACACCCCGAACCCTAGACAGTGAAGGTTTAGGGTTTAGGGTTTAGGGTGTCGACAAAGGGTTTAGGGTTTAGGGCTCCGTGGTGTGGTTCTCCTTTGGGACTGGCTTGCTTACGGCTTACATAGAGTCTCAGGGTTTGAAAGGGCTTACGGGTAATATAGGGGCCTTATAATTACCAATCTTATTTTGGGGGTTCCTGAGTATGTTTGTACTATAAAGGACCCCAAAACCCATTCTAATCATTAAGGCGCCTACATCATACAACCCTTGTGGTATCCCTTATAGAGCCCTTTCAACGGAAGCCTTCAAAGGGAACCCTATTCTAGTGATTAAGGCCCCTGACATTACCGGATCATCTTGCTGGCAAATCCGTCGCCTCCGCCCAGCCTGTGCCCAAAGCTCAAGACCGACCAAAAGAAGCGACACCGGAGGTTTCCCTGTCGACGAAAAGACCTACCTTTCTAGGGTTCCCTATTATGGTTCCTAACTCGCTCTCTCTCTCTCTCTCTCTCTCTCTATCTATCTATCTATCTATCTATCTATCCATCTATCCTATCCTATCCTATCCTAT
>CAJNDV010034298.1:2783-16171 GCA_905221635.1 Symbiodinium sp. CCMP2456 | reverse complement strand
TCTGCTTGGATGGCGCCAGCCTTGCCCCACGCATCCTGCATTAGGGTTTAGGGAATCTACTTGGAGGCCCTTTTGACTTAGTAAGTAGGGTTAGTAAGGTGGGATATGGGGATTATAATAGGGCTCCTGGGGGATACTAGGTAGACTTACTAAGTCAAAAGTGCCTCCAAGTACCTGTTTAAGGACTTACATAAGGAATTCATATTAAGGAACCCTAGAAAGGTAGGTTCTTTAGGGTTTAGGGTTTAGGGTTGATTACCCTAAGATTCCTGGTATCTCCGTGGGAAGCTCGGAACCTCATGAGCAGAGCCTTTGGGTCTCTTTGGGGTCTCAAAAGTTTTCTTGTTGAAACTACCAAGAGTATTAGAACCCTGATCCTAAGGCTCCCATTCCCGCGCTTTTGGGCTTGAAGACCATACTATACGAGGCTTTCGGGCTATTTTGAGCCGTAGGGTTGGGGTAGGGTTACAAACCCAAGCTCCAAAGCCCAAGCCCTGAAGCCTAAAAAAATAACCTTTCCCACATACAGCCCCGGCGGAAGCCTATGAAACCCTGTAAACCCCATAAAGCCTCGAAAACCCCTGTGAAGGCCTCTGTGACACTGGAGGGCCCTGCGCATCAGAGCCTTATGAGTAGCAACCCCAACCCCTCAACCACCTGCCGCTGCTTCAGCAGCCGATGGCGATTCTCGTAGATGGTCTTCCTAGGTTCAGCTTCGTGATTTAGGGCTTCGAAGTCTTAGTAACCCGCAATCTTACAAACTAGTTGGCAATAATGCGTTATTTTTGGCGTTCCAACCTTTGAAGCAGTAGATGACCCACAATTCTAGGGTTGTTGTAGCTTCTAACCTTCAAAGCACTCAACGACCCCTCTGTTTCCCGTTCATTATCGCCTCCTAACCCTTAGAGCCAGACGGTCTAAGTATGTGCCTGTATGGGGGATACTTACCCAAACTAATTACTATGATAGAAACCCACTTTCTACTATACAAGCACTTAGCACCCTTCGGGGCTCGGGTAGTTCAAGGTGAGCACTAAACCTCACTCACTCCCAAGCCCCAAACCCAAAGCCTCTGCGAAGTTAGTGGGCATTTGCAGGCCCTTGCACTCCAAATCACGAAGCTAATCCTAGGATTGAGGGCTCATAGTGTTTAAGGTTCAGGGCTTAAGGTCGAAGTTTTAGGACTTGGGGTTTAGGGCCTAGGGTTTTGCGTTTTGATGTTTGGTGCTTCTTTTGAAAGCTCGATGCTACCGCTACCTTTTTCCAAAAGCTTTGTCAAACATGCATGTTGGGCGCACATTAGGTCTCGAACAAAGACCGGCATCCCGTCGAATACCAAAGTCCACCGCAGATACCTCCAGATGAGCCCCAAAGTAACGAACCCCCCCCTGCGATAGAAAAATCCAGGCCGCTGGATGTAGGCAAAGACCATGGTTCGCTGCATGCCAGGGGGCCTCAAGCTGAACCTCTACATTTAGGGTTTAGGGTTTAGGGTTTAGGGTTTAGGGTTTAGGGTTTAGGGTTTAGGGTTTAGGGTTTAGGGTTTAGGACTCTACATTAAACCTGAAAAGGATGCCTCCGTCTTTAGGCTCCCTTAGAGTTTTCTATCGTGGTGTCCCCGTACATTCCCCTACCGCTTTGGGGCCGGAGGACCAGCCAACATGCAGCGTTTGGGATGTCGAGCCTTGTTGGTAAAATAATGTACGTGGGATTTCTGCGAAATACGGCTCATCAGGCATACTTCGGATAGGTTGCAGGTTGTGTATGACTAGGGTTATACCGTTATACCGTATAGCCTGGGTCCATGTTCTTACACCTTACATCTCTTGGCTCCAGAGTACCTATCTAGAAATATACGAACTCTTCTGCGGGCCAGGTATACAGTATATGGGTAAGTTAAATGGAGACAAGGGCCCTTATTCGGGTAGGGCGACAAGTACCTTATGCCGGGTGCTGCGCACGTTCCAACTTCACTGCCGACCTCCTTGTACAGAGTCTCCCGATCTTGTCACCAATTCTCCCTAAACCCTAAACCCTAAACCCTAAACCCTAAACCCTAAACCCTAAACCCTAAACCCTAACACTAGCCCTGAGGCCCGAACACCCAAACCTCCCCTGATCCTGGAGGTATAAACCGAAACATCCGCTGATCCTGACCGTTTAGGGTTTAGGGTTTAGGGTTTAGGGTTTAGGGTTGGAGGTACAGTAAACCCTACGGCTCAGAGCGTTGGAGGTTTAGGAGTCGCACTGGGGTCACTGGGGCTGCTGTGTTTTCGTATAGTTTCCCTGCCCACAGGTCTAAGTACCTATATATAGTAGAAAGTAGGGTTTCTATAGTAGGAAGTACGACTGTGGTTTGGGTAAGTGCCTCCCCCTCACAGAGGTACTTAGGACCCTTTGGCTAAGACACCGCGCCCTCCCCTGCGGGCATTCAGAACGGAGGATTTCACCAGGTTTAGGGTTTAGGGGTTTAGGGTTTAGAATTTAGGGTTTGGGTGTACATTTAAATTTAGAGTTTAGGGTTTAGAAGGATTTCACAAGGTCCTCAACTTTTGAGGTAAGGTGGGATGACTTTTTGGACAGGCCGGGCTCTGGGTGATAGTCGCTTCAGGAAGTGGTGTGTAATGCTGCGCGATTCCCCTTTCGAACCCTTAACCCTAAACCCCTAAATTCTAAACCCTAGACCCCTAAACCCCTAAACCCCTAATCTCCTAAACCCCTAAACCCTAAACTAGAAAACCCTACACCCTAAACCCCTAAATTCTAAACCCCAAATCCCCGATCGTATAGTTGATGAAATTGAAACTGTTCGCCCTAAACCCTAAACCCTAAACCCGTAAACCCTAAACCCTAAACCCCTAAACCCTAAACCCTAAACCCCTAAACCCTAAACCCTAAACCCCTAAACCCTAGGTTCCAACCCCAGAGGGCCCTATGAGTCCCTTTCTCGAGGGATACCTACCCAAGCGATGATAGCAATTCCTACGTAGCTACTATAGAAACCCTATACTTTCTAGTGTGTATATTATGTGTGTATATATATATATACACATGTATATAAATGTACTGCGGACTTTGACCCTTTAGAAATGTCAGGATGTAGAATCCAGGACTGAGACACGCAAGCCTGAACTCCCAGATTGCTCATGAAAGAGGGCAGGGCTTGTGCAGCGTGGCCGGTTCTTTGCCGCTTAATTAAGTTTGGCTCAAAAGTATACCTTTCTGCTTGGAGGATCATGGGACTTAGTAACTAGGGTTATAACTAAGGTAGCTATACTTATAAGAAATCGTAGCCCAAATTAAGGTAGTTATAACCCTACTTACTAAGTCCCATGGTCCTCCAAGTGGGTGGCCTGTGCGTGTGGGATTTTGGGTAGGGCACTAAAACTTGCGAGTAGAAAGCAAGACACAAACTGCACCCTACTTAGAGGATCATGGGACTTAGGAACTAGGGTATAAATAAGGTAACTATACTTACTCCAAGTATGCCCGAAGCCCTGGAACGCGGTGATTCCAGTGGACTGGCCAAACCCAAACATCTCGAAACATACCTGTCTCAGGTTGCTTATCAAGGGTCTGCTGCCAACAGACTCAATAACTCCAGATACCGATAATCATCCGCGAGGGCAGCAGGCAGGGTTGAGACGACTTTGGCGACCAGTCCCACACCCTCCGAATCCAATCACAAAAACCCTAAGCCCGAAACCCTAAACCCTAAACTTCCAACGAACACACTAAACCCTAAACCCGTAACCCCTTAAGCTCCAGTTAAAGCCTAGCCACACCTGAGCCCGTGCGTGGAGGACACGCCAGTTGTTCATGACCTGACCAGCCGTCAACCCTGAGACTCCCTTTAAGGTTGAGAGTGTTAAGGGTTCCTTCAAACGGGTTTAAGGGTTGAGAGTGTGAAGGGTTCCTTTAAACGGGTTCCTTTAAAGGCATTCTTTAAGGGCTCCTTTAAAGGGTTCCTTTAAGCGCTTCCTTTAAGGGGGCCTGGATGAGGTTCCTTAAAAGGCTTACTTTGAGGGGTCCTTGAAGACGTTCCGCTAAGAGTCGTATGAGGGTTGAGGGTGTAAGGCTCCTTGTACGTATATAGTATACACGAGGGCCTTAGAGTACCCATATAGGAACCCCCTCAAGGCCAGAGCACATGGAGCCTTAGGGCAAGCATCTTCAACTCTATACCCCTCAGCGCACTTTACGGTTTAGGGTTTAGGGTTTAGAACCCTAAACCCTAAACCCTAAACCATGTGCAGACAGCTTTTACTTGCAGATGTTGGTTCCCGTCGTGAGAAACATGAACTGTTCACGTTGAACTGTAAGCTTAGGCACTGTATCTTAACCCCAAGCCCCACCTGCGGCCCAAAACCCAACAAACTAGTAGGTTATGGCCCCAAATGTGTAGGGTATGACGTCTACGCAAAGTACCCAGAGAACCCAATACCCCTTTATTAAGTAATATACCTTAAATTATGGGGCCTTAATATTATTATTTTAAGGTATATTCCTTAGTTAAAGGGTATGGGGTTCTCTGGGTAGGCTACTGGGTCATCAGGAACATCGCAAACCGGGACCTACTGCTCTGGTCTGGGCAGTGCCCCCCAAAAAAAACTACAGGTATGAATTAACGACCAAAGAGATCTCGGTTCCAGTGCGAGGTTGACAAGCGCATCAGGGTTTTCTGGGCTTAGGGTTTAGGGTTTCGGGTAGTAAGGGGTGAGTGTCTGGAGTTTAGGGTTGAAGGCTTTGGGATCCAGACATCGCCATTGGCCTTTTTGTCATCACGGTGGCTTGCCTTCAACTGTTTGATGCGTTTCCTTGCCTCGCCGTGGTACTTGTCGCCAGGTGGCCTTCCGTGGTAAGACGCCTCGTCCTGCCGACATCGCCAGCTGTTTCCCTTTTGTCAGCACGGGGCTCCGCGGCTTTAGGGCTGGCAGCTTGAGCGACCTCAAGGACTTCTGGAATGCCTTTGGGGTGGGCCGTCACTGCTTCTGGAGCGGCCGCTGCTGCTGCCGGTGCCCGTTGCTGCTGGTGGTCGCACTGGCCACACTGCTTCTGGAGCGGCCGCAGGATCTTGCGTTTTTACATATTATTGTATCAATCTTTAATAAGATAGGAAATCAGGATTAGGGGACCCTTGGAGATCCGGACCCTCTCAGTAAGGTGCCTGTTTTCAGAGAGCCATAGGTAGGGCTAAGATTGAAGGGGTCTCCCAAATACTACCGAGGATAAGACCCTAAGTCCTGCTAGTCCAGGCACCTTCACGAGGAAAAACTGGGATCCTTCTAAGCCCTAAACCCTTAACCCTAAACCCTGAACCCTGAACCCTAAACCATAAACCCCGAACCCCTTAACCCCTAAACCCTAAACCGGGCTCTAAGACCTCACCATTTGGCTACTTGGGTTTTATTTGGGTAAAGCCTACCAAACCCTGTAGATCCAAATATCTCTTCATCCAAAGCCTGTAGCCCCCAAACATCTGTACAGGTGACACGCCGGAACCCCTGAATTGGGAAATCTTGAAGCCTCACACATATAAGACCGTGGCAGCAAACATAGCCCGCCACGCAGTATAATACGGGGGCTTAAATATAATTACCTATACCCGAAACCCTAAACCCTAAACCCGGTTTAGGGTTTAGGGTTTAGGGTTTAGGTTCATTATTATAATCATTCTATAAAGGAGCCCCTCGTCTAATTATTATAGCCTACATTACAAGTGCCCGCAGCGAAGCCTTGCAGACGGGTTTTCCCCTAAACCGCAACAGACCTAAAAGGGTTTAGGGTTTAGGGTTTAGGGTTTAGGCCGCAACACCATGTAGAACAAAACCCCCACCGCCGCCCCCGCCGCCCCGCCGCCCGCAAGACCAGAGCCTAAACAACACAAGCCTCATAAAGCTAAGCCCATTTGGGAGTTTCCGAACATTAGGGTACCTTATTTGGGGGTCCTTATAATAAGGATCCTATTATTTAGGGTACCATATTAGGGTCCCCTATTTTCGGAAAAACCCATTTGCATGAACCTTGAACCCGAAAGCCTAACCTTTCAAGCCTCAACCATGAACTCTGGAAGCCCTACTTGGAGGTCCATGGATAGTGTAAAGTGGAGTTATAAGTAATAGGTTATAGCTCTAGTTATCCTACTTATTACCTTACTTATAACTACCCTAAACCCTAAACCCTAAACTATAACACAGGTGGCCGCGGAGCTTGAGGCGGTCCAGGCGCCGAACGCGAAGCGAAGCGCCGCAGGTGCGCCCTTGGGTAATCAGAATAGGTTTTGGGGGTCCCTTTGAAGGGCTCCTTAAAGGGTTCTATAAGGGCTACTATAAGGGTTTAGGGTTTAGGGGCCTTAATCATTAGAATAGGGTTCTGGGGTAAATTATACTACATAATCATAATATGGAACCCCAAAAATCGTATTGGTAATTATTTAGGCTTCTATATTGCGGCTTTCGGGCTGTATGGTTCAGGGGTCTCATATCTTTTGCCAGGAACTTTTTGACTAATCTAAAAGCTTTAGTAATTTATGACCAATACTATCCCTCGAGGGCACCCTGATCAGGGTGCCTTCCGTTTGAATTCACTCCGAGGAATTGCATTAACGGTCACACACATCCTCCCTGAGTGGTGGAGCGATTTCATTGGGGAAGGTTTGCGTCTCTTGCACACCCCAAACAAAGACACAAACGCTTGACCTGAAGACTGAACCTAAGCCCTACCCCTGAACCCTAAACCCAATTTAAAACCAGGCCGCGATTCTGTAAGGGTTTAGGGTTTAGGGCATTTGGGGTTTAGGGTTTAGCGGTTTAGGCTTTAGGGTTTAGGTGTACACCACGATGATCCCTAATCCCCAAAATCAATTTATCTGATGGGGTTTAGGGTTGAAGAGTTTTAGGGGGTTTAGGGCTTCTCCCTAAGGGTCAACGTAGCTATATAATAATATAATATAACTTCTTAGGCGCCCTTTATAAAGGTCTTATGAGGCTTAAGGAGGAAAGGCCGGCCTTAGCAATAAGGGACTCCTGAAAAAACCCTAAACTCCGAGAGTCGAAGCTCTCAAGAATCTGAAGCCACTGAAGCCCCAAACTCTTAAAGCCTGAACCCCAAGCCCTTTAGACCCTAACGGCCCGAGGTTTAGGGTTTAGGGGTTTAGGGTTTAGGGTTTAGGGTTTAGGGTTTAGGGAAGCCCTCACGGCTCCTCAAGGTTCTCAGCCGCTGCTTTTTGGTTCTCCTGTGAAGCGTGCGGCGCCGAGGAGACACTCGTGGCTGCGCCAACAGTCCTTACCCATAGGCCCTAAAGTAGTTCTTTTTGGGGGTTCATATATAGACTCCTATAAGGTCACCCCAAAAAGGAACTTCTATGGGACCTATGGGTAACCCCAAGATATGTCAAAAAAACACAAGTTGAACCCAAAGACCACAGCCTCAACCCGAGTCCCTGAACTCTACACCCGATATGGCTTCTGAATGCATCTGGGGTATTTTCAGCCTAGGGTAGGCATGCTGCGGCATGCTGCTGGGACTCTTGAGTGATTGCGCTGGAGGGTTTGGGGTTACTTGGAGGGAGGTTCATGGGTAGTTAGAAGCAGAGTTATAAGTCCCCTAATATAGGATATAACTATAGTTACCCTACTTATAGCCCTACTTATAACTACCCATGAGACTCCAAGTAAGGATTTTGAGAGATAAGGCAAAAGAAGGTTTTTCAGGTTCACTGCTCCGAAGAAATGTACCGTAAATATTTGGCATTGGGCACTGGCGATGCACGACATGAAGACTTCTAGGTAGCAGGATCGCATAAAGACATATATACCGAATGTGCTTCAAGAGGGGTAGAGCGAGAGCGAGGGAGGGAGAGAGAGAGAGAGTGAGAGTGGGAAAAAGATAGGATCCGTGCTGCGGCCCTGAATTAAGCTGGTCCCAGTGGTTTCGTCACACTTGGCTAGACCTTCTTACGGAGGACGCGGAGTACTTAGAAGTGCATTTTATTTGGCCTGGCTAACGGAGGAAATAATCCACCGGAATGAAATTATACTACTATAATGTTCCGGACGGAGGACTGGGCGGAGGAGTCTAAGGGGAAAAGGGGTTTGTGTCGTGTTCAAGAGCGGCATACAGAGTGCGACGAACTTTCGTCCTACCGCAGTAAGGTCGTAGGTCCCAAGTACTGTACACCCTTTGATGAATCAACCCCCTCCCCTCATGATATGCGAATAGGGATTCAAAATCCAGGCCCGTTAGGAGAGGGTCTAAATTACCTTTCTCTGAATTGTTTTTTTGTCACATCGCTGTTCATTTTTCAGGGATCTACTTTATGGGGTTCGACCGGGGGTGACCCAGCCTCAAGCCCATAAATAATGGGGGGGACTGTTTTCGAAGCATAGAACAGGAGGTTTGAGAGATTGGGGGTGCTATCCCCTTGCGGGTACAGTGCCCACATAATCATGGTCGAAGATAGAACCTGAACCCTGTTCTGGCTGTTGAGGCCCCTGCATAAGTCCTTTAGGGTTTTATAAATGGGCTTCGCAGTGGGAGTAGTGGGAGAGCCGTCTGAACTTTTTGGATTCCTGCAGTTTATTCTTTAGAGAAGTTTGCACGTCCGCGGAGCCTGGATATAGATGCACATCTCAATAAATACGACCCTACCTGTAGTCTCCATTGTGGTTCCTTTTGGGGATACCTTATAGAATTCTTAATACAAAATTGGTTAAACCCCAAAAAGGAACTACAATGGAGGCTGCAGGTAAACCCTAAATCCTCAAGCCAGATTCTGGTTTAGGATGCTGATTAGAGTCATGGCCTCGACGAGTGCGGCAGCAGGAGATCCCCTCGAAGGGAAGTGCGGCAAAGCTGTCCCTTGGCCTGCAATGTGGATTTTTCGGAGCAGGTGTACCCTAAACCCTAAACCATAAACCCTAAATCCTAAACCCTAAACCCTAAACAGCGGTCCCAGAATCGAAGCCCTAACCCCCAAGCCCTAAACCCTAGACCCTACACCCTCTACTTGGAGGCTCATGGGTAGTTAGAAGTGGAGTTATAAGTCCCCCAATATAGGTTATGACTATAGTTACACTACTTAGAACTACCCATGAACCTCCAAGTAGCCCTTGTAAGCTTGAACGTCTCATGCTTGTAGTATAGGATATGAGCCAGTATCATGTCTCAGTGATTTAGGTATTCCCCCAAACCCTGCTCCTATATAGAAGCCTAAATAATTACCAATACTATTTTGGGGGTTGCTTATCATAATTATAGTATAATGGGCCCCCAAACCCGATTAAGGCCCCTACGGTAAATTTTTCTGGTGCCAAACCCATCCGGAGCGTAGTATTTCCTAACCTCTGCCCCATCATTTGGCGACCTCGGACCCTCTGGGCATTACTAGGGTTTCGGGTTTCAAGCCACGGTTTAGGGTTTAGGGTTTAGGCATTCCTAAGCTTTCAGGCCTCCAACCCTGAACCCTAACGATGTTCAGAGAAGTTTTCTGGTTGAGCCGGTCCAAGCCCTAACCTTCTCGTCTCTTGTGGTTATCGTTAAACCTGAACCCTAAACCCAAGAACTAAGCCCTTGATTCTAATTACCCCAAGCAGGTGTGGCTTACCTTTGCCTACCAAAACCCTGTGAATACTATACTAGAGTTAAAACTATACAAACTTGAGAGACTGCAAGTACGACTTCGCACCCTGGTAGGCACTTGCCGTCGTCGGCATGTGAGGAAAGCGTCGGGCGCAAAGAATGTCGGGTGCTGGTGAGGGCGCTGGGAGGTGTGAGGCGTGGCTACTTGGGCTTGCCGGCTTCGTTTTGAGGGTCCGGGTGCACGTGGGATTCTGCTGTCAGGTGGCCATAGGTACTTGGAGGATCATGGAAGTTAGTAAGTAAGGTTATAAGTCCCCTAATTGGGGTTATAAGTATAGTTACCTTAGTTATAACCCTACTTGCTAATTCCCATGATCCTTCAAGTACGGGGTTCCTGTTGGCTCTGAAGCTTCAGCATATCGGGTTTGGGGTTCAAGGTTCTCGCAGCGTGGGAGGTGTGCATATTGAAACGCTGAAATTAACACCATACAGCAATCTATACAACTCGCTCGACCCCCTGTAAGAGCCTGACAAAGCGGTGCAGAAGCCCGAAACACAAAAGACTGTATTCCTTCGTCTCAGCTTGACTTCTTCAGCTTCTGTTCTTTAGTGTACTTTTCCTCCAATGTCCCGGAGGTTTGACAAAAGATGCTATCAACGGCTTGTGCGGGTGATACAGGAATAGAAAACGGGTTGAATTTCAAACTAATGGTTTGTGAAAATCAAGGTTTTGGGGGTGCAGGGTGTAGCGTTTGAGATCAGGATTTAGGGTTCGGGAACCATCTAGACGCAGCTAGGTACTATATCGGCAACTGAATCGGCTCCCCGCAGCAATCGCAGTAGAGACGATCAGCAGCGACAGCGTTTCGATATTAACATCGTTAAAGAAGTGTGGATTTATTATCCGACATAACAGGATCATCCAAGCTTTCTTCGCTCATAATTATTCCTGTCAGCAGCCATGTAGTTATGGTACTAGCAGCGCTAAGGCTTCGGGCGGCATGTGCAGAAAGTGCGTGACATAGAATCCTTAATAATTACCAATATTACTGTTAGGGTTGCTTATTGGAGTTGCAGTATAATATACCACAAAACCCTTTTCTAGATATTAAGGCCCCTACATTGTGTGTGTGTGTGTGAGTGACTGCACGTGTCAGTTTCGGGGGCCTCCCTCAAACCCTTATCACTGAGGGACACAAAAAGAACATAAGCATCAGCATTCTATAGGGATGTCCCTACCTTATTGGGCTTCATTCTAAGCAAGGTTTACATATAATATCCCTATCCTCATGTTTGCTTATGTGCTTTTTTGGGGCCCTATTAGAAGCCCTCACCCCAAACAGCATTCAAAGCCCAAACCCGAAACACCAACAGCTCTAAACCCCAAGCCATCCCCCTGTGCACACCATAAACACCCCTACTTGGAGGTTCATGGGTAGTTATAAGTACGGTTGATAAGTACGATAATGGTAGTTGTAGCCTTGACCAGGGCACTTCAAAACCTTGCTTGTAACTGCCGTTAACTTACCTTTGGTTAGTCGGGAATGGAGGAATGGGGTACAATGATAACTACTATTTCTACCATTCTTCCAGTCCCTACTAACCAAAGGTAAGTTAAACACCCCTAAGCGCGATCTGCTCATGCTCCAAGGTCCTGCGCAGAGACTCTCCGGCGCGAGCCCAAGCTTGCTTGCAAGACCCTGGCCCCTATAAACCCTATTAAAGCCTGCTTGTCTAATGTTCCTTGTGATGAGTACCTTAAAACCCTAAAGCCCTAAACCCTAAACAAAACCCTAAAAACCCTAAAACCCTAAAGCCCTAAACCCTAAAACCCTAAACCACAAAACCCCAAAACCCTAAAGCCCTCAACCCTACAAGTCCTTAAAGCGGTGGGTTGTTTTCGGTTCAGGTATACTCGGAGAAGCTTCCGGGGCTCTCGGGTTCCTCTAAGCGGTTTAGGGTTTAGGGTTTAGGGTTTAGGGTTTAACAGTTCAAAGCTTGTAACAATATAGGGCTCCTTTTAGGGTTTAGGGTTTCAGGGTTTAGGGTTTAGGGTTGTAACAATACAGGGTTTCTTTAAGGGTTTAGGGTTTAGGGTTTAGGGTTCAGGGTTTTAGGGTTTTAGGGTTTAGGGTTGTAACACTACAGGGTTTCTTTAAGGGTTCAGGGTTTAGGGTTTTAGGGTTTAGGGATTAGGGTTGTAGCAATACAGGGCTCCTTCAAGGGTTACCGTAAAGAGTTTCTTTCAAGGATTCCATATTCTGGGTATCGCAAGGGTTACTTTAGGGTTATGACCATGGTTGCCATAATAAGGGCTTCAGGGTTTCGCGCTTTTGGGGTTACAGCATTCTGGGTTCAGGTTTTCAGGGCTTTTGGTGTTTTGGGGTTCTGGGGTTCAGGGTTTGAGGGTTTAGCTTAGGGTTCTGCATTTTTCGGGTTCAGCCTTTCGGGTTCTCGGGTTTAGGACTTTCGGGTTTTCGGTGCGTTTACTTACGGCTTTAGGCTGTTTCAAGTCTTAAGGGCTTCGGGTTTTTGCGTTTTTGCGTGTTTATGGCCGTGAAGTGGAGAAGCTGGCAGCCCCGTGTCGACCTACATACTTAAGCAGGGATCGAATCGGATCGGCGACTGACGTGGTAGGGCTTTCAACATGTGGGGCTTAGGGTTTAAGGTTTTAGGGCTTTAGGGGTTTAGAGGTTTAGGGGTTTAGGGGTATCAAAAAACCCTCATGTGGAATTTCTAGGGGCCCTACAAAAAGTAGGTTTCGGTAGGTTAAGTTAAGGTGAACTCAGTTCCCTAAACCCTGAACCCCAAACCCTAAACCCTAAACCCTAAACCCTAAAACCAAAACCCTCAAAACTCAGTTCCCTGCTCGTCGAAGGCGCATAAACTCCAAGTTGTGGGCGCAGAAGGTCATGGAGGCGGAGGGTGTGTGTGGGCTTTGGGGCCTAGGGAGTTTAGGGTTTCGGGGTTTGGGTTTAGGGTTTTAGGGTTTAGGGTTTAGGTTTTAGGGTTTTAGGGTTTAGGGTTTAGGGTTTAGGGTTTAGGGTTTAGGGTGTAGGGTTTAGGGGGCTCAGGGTCAAGGGAGTTTAGGGTTTCGGGTTTAGGGAGTTTTAGGGTGTCGGGTTCAGGGGCTGCGGGTTTTTGGGTTTTAGGGTTTAGGGCTTAGGAGTTTAAGGGCCAAAGGGTTTCGTGTCTTAGGAAGTTTAGGTTTCAGGAAGTTTAGGGTTTTAGGGTTTAGGGTTTGGGGGCTAAAGGGTTTCGGGTTTAGGGGGTTTAGGGGCTAAAGGGTGTCGGGTTTAGGGAGTTTAGGGTTTTAGGGTTTAGGGTTTAGGGATTTTAGTGTTTCGGGCTTAGGGGCTAAACGGTGTAGGGCTTCGGGAGTTTAAGGTTTCGGGTTCAGGGGCTAAGGTAAAAGGGTTTAGGGCTGACAGCCTAAACCGTCCCCCCAGCAAGTCCAGCAATAATTCGGAGTCTTGGGGTTTAGCTAGGTGCAGCTAGGTTTTCAACTAAACCTTGATAACCCGGAAGACTCAGCCAAACTTGGTGCTTTAACTTCAGGGTAACCGGCAGGAGGAAACACACTGGAACCCTAAACCCAAACCCCCTAAACCCCCTACACCCTAAACCCTAAACCCCCAAAAGCCCTAAACCCTAAACCCTAAACTCCCTAGACCCTAGGAACCCGAAGCCCTAAGCTCCCTAAACCCTAAACCCCAAACCCCTAAAGCCCTAAACCCTAAAGCAAGCACAGTACAGCTTTTCGAGTTGCATTCTCCGGATGCAGCAGATCCAGGGTTCAGGGTTCCGAG
>CAJNDV010034297.1:10004-20862 GCA_905221635.1 Symbiodinium sp. CCMP2456 | reverse complement strand
ACTACTACTACTACTTCTGGTACTACCACTACTACTACCACCACTACTACTGCTACTACTACTACTACGACGACGACGACGACGACTACTACTACTATACTACTATTGCGGGAAGTACGGGTGCTCCTGGCTGTTACACTATGATGAATTAGTCAAGCAGTGACTTGATGGCCATGGTAGTCCTCAGGCAGATGGAAAGTCCATCACGGTGACAGTTATCATGATGATGCTGATGCTAGATTGTGTTGTTCTTCTGATTCCTGTGGCTGGCAGTGAGCAGAGACGTTACTAGCACCACATGTACGTGCAGTTTGCACGACTACGACTAGGAGAGCGCTGATGATCTTTGAGGTGAGGGTGTTGGTGACGTTTCTGATGCTGCTGCCGCCACTGCCTGCCAGCAAGTGCGCTTTTCAGGCTGGAAGCGTCGCAAACAGCGATGCTGAAGCGCCAAATATGCGCCGCTGAGATTGTACCCAGCATGGAGTTCAGGGCTGGTCCACTGAGTAACTAATCGAATAACTAGCGTGACCCACTCCCGACTCATATGTCGTGAGGAAAGAACAGCAGCTTGGCCTGTCTGTGGTGTCTGCATGCCTGCGTATGCATCCAAGAATCCAGAGGCATGTGGTATGCTCGACGTACACTGCGGTGTGTGTAGAACGAAGTTGCTGTCTACGGCACTCCGGAAGGCTGGTTGTGGATGTTATCTCAACTGAATCGCACCGGCTCCACTTGAATTGCATGCTATATATAAGTGGCAGAGGCCCCAAACCTGAGGCATGAAGCTTCAGTGTTCCACGTCGGTTGCTCCTGCACTTACCCTGATCTGCACCTGATTGAGTATCTGAGGCTACCGGGACACTGTCCGGATGGATAAGTCCGCTGAAATGGGCATCTCTTTGGTGGAGACGCTCAGCTAAGGCTGTATTTGTCAGGCGGATTGCCTGAGTAATTTACGCCAGCGGTCGTCCTGTTTCCTGGCATGTCGTGTGAAGACATGGGGTTGGTAGTTCTAAAGTAATTTGAGTTCCCCGTTCAGACGACCATCCACTGAAAACGACCATCAGCTGGAACTGGAACACATCACCCTTGATTCAGAACATGGTCAGAAAGTCAGAAAGTGCCCTTTCGAACGGGCCTTTCATCCCTAAGCTGCCCAGGTATCGGCAGAAGATGGCCAGCGCCAAGCTGGTTGGAGCTCTGGTCTACATGGACATGGGCAGGGTCAATGTCGACGCTCGGAGCTTTTTGTTGGAGGTACGAAGTTGGGGGTCCTTTGTGGGATCGGCTTTCACAGGGACTTAGAAGGGGTTCTATGTAAAGGGTTCAACAGGGTCTAAGGTTGCTTTTGAAGGATGATCCTTTGACATACTGGTGGACTTCCGCGGCTCTCTGTGGCGAAGTGGGACATGTTGCTGATGTGTATTGGTGCTGAGGAAACGTTTCGACCGTTCAGGTGTCATGTCCAGTAGCTCTCAGTCAGGCCTTTGCTGTAAGCCTGTAAGCTTGCGGAGGCCGTTTGACCATTGCATTTTGCTACAGTTGAAGACTGAAGAAGCTACACGCGGCTAAACTCTATCCCCAACCAGCTGTAGCATCGAAACCTACATGATTGGCACCACTACTTCGTTGGATTTCGCTTATCGTTATAGTTGAATACACCCTCGCAAACTCTTTTCAAATGCTGCTTTGCTTAGCCCGGGGTTGAAAGCAGAATGCCGGGATTCGAACAGGCAAGGCATGCTGACTGAAGCGAAAACTTCTCGAACCGACGCGCAAAAGCAAGTGCTGATCTTACTGTTTCTTCTTTCGGACGTTTGCAGAAACAGGTGGCAGCACTGCCGCCAGTAATCAATTAACGGTGAAAAAATCCACAAGCCGAGCCCCAAACCTCAATAATTTCAACTCCTTAATCTCCCGAGGAGCCAAGCTCCGTGTGACCTCGCGGATGAATGGGGGGTCTTATGGGAGACGGCTGCTGTCAATTCGGTTAAGGGTTTTGGGGGCGTAGGGCTTCGGATTCAAAATTATGATGATTGCTGTTACGGTGGCATCTGTTGCTGCTAGCAGCATTGCGGTTGCACTGCTATTCTGCTATTATCTTCAGGCATCCGAAACATGCTCCTCACGGGAGGTTTCAAGGATCGGGGCTTAGGCCTGGGGTGGTTTAGGTTCGGGGCAGGAGTCGAAGCTCGGTTGCATTTTGGTGTCCGGATGGTGGAGATCCGGCTACACAGGTTTCTCGACCGAGCCTTTGAGGCCTTTTGAGGTCTGATCAGTTGTTCCTTGGCAGTGTATGAGAGCCCTGCACCCCAGACCTGTGTTTCCACCTTGGGCTCAGTGCCTGCACGCGAAAACCTGAACCCAAAACAGCAAGCCTTTGATGTTCAGATCTTTTCCAGTCTGGAATCCCTAGCTCATGGGGTCATTTACTCATTAACCATATCATGTCTCTAGCGTTTGGCAGATGACGATTTCATGCGTGCAGCTTGGCCCAAATCTGTGCGCCTTCACAAGAACGACCCTTAACGCTTGCAATCTGACTCGGATACAATGTTTTTCACCCCGACTACGCCGGAGACCTCGCCTGGATTGTCCGAGTTGTGAGTGTAAACCCCGATAAAGCCTAAAATCCAGAACCCTAGACCCTGTACAAGAAGCATGCGGGCGGAGGTACGGTGCGGCTATTCTGATGCCACAGGCGCACTCCATGTTCATGGCTTAAACTGCAAGACTTCTTATAGCGCTTTGCCTCCACGTCAGTCTTAAACTTTTTATTTTGGTATAATATACGCTCAAGCAGGAACTAAAGCCACAATGATAGGACCTTGACCTCAGGGAAAAGCCCAGGTCTGCCTATTTACTATGCCAGTAGACACAGGTCGGAGAAAACGACCTTGACTTGTTTTCGCTCGGGCAAAAGGTTTAGGGTGAGCTCGACAACGAGCCCTGTTGCAAAAAGGGTGAGTCATTGTACAGGCAAGCGAATCGTAATATTCAAACCGAGCTAATAAGAGCAAAAGCCAGGGTCCCTTATGGGACACTGCGCACGCATCTTAGGACCAGGCATTCTTGGATACCTGACGCTCCAGGGTAAAACAAAGGGCACATGAATGCAGTCTCTTGGGCTCTTCGATTTCGACCCTATCTGCTCCGTTAAGGGGCATCCGAATTGCCTCACCTCACCGGGTTCAGGTGCGCCGAAACCTGCACCCAACGCCAGCACTTCCTAAAGCCGAAAACCAACAACCAACAGCCCTAAGACCCTGAAGCCCTCGCAACTCGGACGAGTTGTGAGAGCTGAAACCGGCAGGAAACCCTAAGCCGGTTTTGCAGGTAGCCCGGACGGCGGGATGGCCACGGTCAATGGCAAGACCCGTCCCTCGGTTACATCAGGATCTTGGATTCCTCAGCGCCTTTGTTTTCGTGTTTGGGTTTTGGGGCTTTGGGGACACTTTATAAACGGGCCGCTTAAGGCAAACCCAAGAAGGCCAACATCGTGTCGTTGCTGGTGCATTTTCACGACTGGAACGCTGCTGCTTTGCTCCAGGGGTTTCTCTCTCAAGCTATAGCCCTCAAACGTAGAAACCATTAAGCCCCCAAAGACTTGTTCTGCCATGCTTGAAGGTCCTCCAGAGCTACTTCTACCTTTACGTTTGCATGCTCATTCATGGCGCTTTGCAACTGGGACCGTTTGGCAGAAGCAAGAGGGGTCTCCAGTTGAACACCCGGTTTAGGGTTTAGTGTTTAAAGGGTTGGGTGTCCAATACGACTCCATTGAACAGTCTGGCACATCAGAGCGTTGGAGATTCAAAAGGGTTGAGTGCCCGTCATTGCCCAGTCGGTGGTGCCGTGCTGATTCGGAGAATAGAAAGCCTCTGTCCCAAGACTTAACAGCACCCACATGAGGCTCTGCTATATTCGCAAGGAGCAGGCAGTGATGGACCTCTTTGCAGGACGGTGTGTTGGGTTTAGTGTGTATAGGCTCGACGATATATGCTAGGACTTCACTATCATTCGTCCGAGGATGGTCACGCGTCTGACTTGTTTCAGGTGGAGTTGGCGTAACACAGCATAGGTTGAATCTTAGGAGTTTACACCCGTGGTGATATTAACTCAATATGCCTTGAAGCTAAAGACAGCGGCACAAAGACGGAATGTCTCAGGGCGCACACAAGGCTCCTTAGAAATCTTAGTGAGTTTGTGTTTCGAGTGTTGTGACTGGGAACTCGCGATGGAAACCGAGCCCCATGCCTTGGCCTTACAATAGAAACCAGAAAGTTGGACATTGGCATCCCCTGATCTTGAAGCCATTAGAACACGACACCTCGCTTTCGCCAGGGCAGATGTACCTCTGCGATTTCGGGGCAAACCTTAACGCTTGCACCGCGGACCCCAACGCCGAAGGCTCGGATCCGAACTGTTGAGAATTTTGAGCTTCGGACCTAGGATCTTGGGTTGGGTTTTGAGGATATTAGCTCCGGCATCCGGGCATTGAAAAACCCTGATCAACGACCCTAACTGAACTTCACCGGACCGTTTCTATCATTTCACTAGGCCTCAGGGTTCAGGGGCAACCCCCAGCCTTGAAGACTCAACCTATACAGGGCCTTAAACCCTTACCTCCAAACACCCTATACATATCTGAAGCGTGGGTTCCTTAACCCTCACAGACCTGAAACCCTCAAAGCCCTTGTGCCCTTAGGAACCCTTCCCATAGTCTCCTTTGTAGTTCCTTTGTTGGTTTTAGCCGAATTCGATACATATTTAGGCTCCTCTCAGGTAAGGCCCAAAAAGGAACGACAATGGAGACTGGTCGGCCCATGGAGGCTGCACTGGGCCGGCTGGTGGCAGCGTCACGGCACCCCGGCTCTACGGCTGGAGCTCCTCGAACAGAACTTGCGGATGTAGAGGGCTTGTTTATGGGGTTTACTGAGGCTTTTGGGGGCTTATGGTTCATGATGGTTGTCAGCGTATAGGGTTATATCGGATGTGTAGAGTCTACAACTAGCGGTTTATAATATTATCGGGTTGCTGACGAATTGCGGTTTTGGAGTCTAGGGTTGGGTTGTAGGAGCAGCGTTGACGAGTTGAGGGTATAGGGGTTTGAGCCCTAAGTCCGTCCCACAAAACTTCTATACTGGATAGGGTCTTGAATTTGCATTGTAGCCCCAGGTGCCTGGCAAACACGCAGCTTCGTGGCAGCTTCCCTAAAGGCCCTCTTCCCGGACAAGGCAGACGACATCAGGACGGGTTCCGGGGTTTAGTGATGCGCACCTGTCGAGGGTTTGGGCTCTAGACTCTAGGGCGTTTCGTTTCTGACTTCTTTAGGGCTTGGGCTTTCGAAACTTCACCCTGGGCCCGACAATGCGAGCAAAAGACGGCCGTTAGCATTTGGTAGGGGCTTTGGAGTCCCGGCTTTGCGAGAGGTGTAGCATGGAGACTTTCGAGGTGCGATCGATTTTTCTCTGCTCCTGGTCTCCCTTAAAACACACAGGCTGTAGGTATCTATGTACATAGATATTTTGTAGATACTGATGGTTCGCTATCACTCTGAACCGTGTTTTCCCGTAAAAGCAGCCCAATCTGGGTGGATGCCTGCTTGCAGGAGCAGTGTCGACCCTGGCGAGTATGGTGTTGAGAGCTACAACTGCCGGCTTCTATGTTGTTTGGTGTTTGCCGGGACCTTATTTATGTGCAGGGCCTGCTTCGCCATGGAGAGGCTCTGGAATTTCAATTGAAATTTGGTCACCATCAGCAGATAGGACTGTCAACCTTCGCCCGCTGCCCTCAACCATCTCAGTTTGTTGTTCCTTGGGCAGGTTTACCACAGAGAGAACACGAAAGCTGTGACCTTGATGTTTAGGGTTTGGGGTTGTTGAGACTGGCCCAAGACTGGCCAAGGTCATCAGCATCGGACAGGATGGCCTTTTCCACAGTGCTGCCATTTATTGTTTGGGGGTTTAGGGTTTCGGAGAGCTGAACTTCTGCAGGCTCAGACATTCAGGCGATTGCACAAGTCCTGATGCAAAAAGGGTTTCGCATAGTAGGGATCTTAGCTGGGTTTCCGTAAGGTGAAGGCTTTAGAGGGAGTTTGGCATCCAAAGTTAAAGAGATCCCGGGATCAGCCCTCAGAAGGGCATGCTTCAGAGCACGAGAAAGTCATTCCGTAGTTCTATACCGAGCAATGGTTCGTCCAAACCTGATACAACACGGGGCCAGTCAGAGAAGTGTAGAACAATCTTGGTTTCAGGGTATGCTCGTGATCCTGATGCGAAGCACTGAGTTGTCAAGCCAATACGTCCGTCAGGAGGCGCACAACATCATGCAGATGGCCAGACTTCTGTGACTTGCTTCTTTTTGGAAGGATACCCAGAACCGCGAAACCCCTAAATCCCAACCCTATGCGGAGCCTTGCCGGCCTTGTGCGAGTGTGAGAGTCGAAATCCCAACCCTCCACCCTGAAATGCACCTTGGTTGGGAAGTGTGGCCGATTGACATTGGTTTTCATCCTTGCTGACCCATGTGCGCAGAATCTTGGACATCACGTCGACGTCCCCGGAGGTATTACGTGCCGTCTACTGACGAGCCTTGGTATGAGCTGGGCGAGGAGGAGGTGGGGAAGGGAAGTCGAATTTGGCCCAGGAGTGGTGATATACTTACTGTTACTGGTGTTGTAGGGCTTAGGCTTAGGCTCAGACAGCGCACGGAATGGGGTTGCCGTTGCAGGATTTTGGGCTTAGGTCCTAGTCCGCAAGTGCAGCCCTTGAATCAGGCTTGACTGTTCGACTGCGTGGGAGAGAGAGAGAGAGAGACAGACAGACAGTGTGGGTCTAGAGTCTAGAACCGTGTAACGCAATGATAGCAGCTACTGTTGCGAATTACTTTTGTGAAGGACCTCTATAAGGTTGCGAACTAAACGACTGGTGACTCAGATCTTCGCAAATTCCATCACTGGACATCTGAACTGATTTGGGAAGTTGTGTGCTTGCAGCCCGACATACACAAACGTAATTTTCTGCTCATGTGCCACAGGTTATCCACGAGACTTCGCTTATGTTCCTAGGAGCCTAATCCTTACATCCCCGGGGCACTGCTTCTAAAAAAGCTCACGGACCATCGTGCAAAACCCCACCCGTGCGACACACAAGCTTGATATTTCGATGTAGTTGTGACTTTGCTTAATTGAACTACTGAAATACCCCCAAACCCACCTAAATCCTAAGCTTAAAAGCCCTAAAGCCTAAAACCCTGTTGGGCCAGGAAGACGAAGCGCAGGAGAGTATGGAGAAGTGGCTTGGGCAGGCTCTCCGGGTTGGGGCTTAGGGCGTGGAGTCCAATATAGAGGTCGGAATACTACTTGAATCTGTTTGTAGCCCCAGCAGAATCACAGTAGTACTACTCATCCCAAAAAATGTTTCGAAAAGTAAGGCTACCATGTTGGCGTTTAGAGTTAAGGGCCTTTTGGACTGTAGCTGACGACTTGCAAACTGTCCCAAACGTTTGATTTAGAAGCCATGTGGAGGTTTAAGTGCCGTAGGGTTCTGTAGGGTTAAAGGCCGTAATTTGGGGCTTTCGACATGCTCACCGGCGGAGGGTTTTGGGGCTGTATATAAGGTTTATGTTCGGATATTCGGATTGTATCTCATGGTGTAAGCTGTGAGCCGATAGATCTCGTTAGTTCTTCTGTGGTATGCAGTGGTCAGATTTGCAGTTGCACACACGCACACACACACACACACAAAAGCAGAGACTGCTTTCCGGTGTCTCCGCCTCAAACAACAACACACCAGTGCGCTAACTTGATGATCACAAGTTACGTTGAGCCGTTTTGCATGGTTGGGTGCCACGTTTTGCCAGGTCACCGTGCAGGTGGCTGGAATGTCGAGGCCCGTGAATGCTGCGGGCGCTTCCTCGACTCAGGGCCAGCGTTGTTTCTCGAGAAGGAGCGGTCGAAACATTTGCATCACGCACAGGAAGGCAGGAGAAGGACTCGACTCACAAAGCACAGGGTTAACAGGTTCCAACCAACAGCACCACTTCGTGAACTTTTGAAGACGGCTGTAGCCGATTCTAAACTTTTGAATAATCTTGTTGGTGGAGCTCGCATACACCGCTCGACTTCCTGAACCATGGTTTTCGGTTTCTGGAGTAGTGATACACCCGAAGCACGTCGTTCACTTGCGCCTCGTGTGGCACAGCGACCTTGCAAACTCGACATACGCGTTTTTTGGGAGTTTGCTGGCTTTTAACGGGCACGCAACTTCTGTCAACAAATCTGGGCTTTGTTGGATCCAATTTGCTCAAAGTTCAAGCTTTGGTCATGTATCAAGCGGCAGTGCCACCCGCTGCAGAGTGACCTTTGCTTTCAGCTTTGCTCCACACGCCTCGGTCATTCGCTCCTGCACTACATGGCCAATAATCGGTGTTGCTGGTCACTGAAGGGAGGTTTTCACCTAGGACCTAGAATGAGAATTCTCCGGTTGCACGGGCATGGCCATACGACTTGGAATGTGCCTGAGCCAGGTTGTGGAAGATCGTCAATGCAGTCGTCTCAGCTCCCAACAGGTTGGTTGAGACAGACCTGCCGAACATAGCCTTAAACGAGGTAGGCAGTCTTGGACACACACAGAGATGTGAATACAAATGCACAAGTAGTAGCACACATACATGCATGCATGCATGCATGCATGCATGCATGCATGCATGCATGCATGCATGCATGCATGCATGCACACGCATATACATAAAATTCATATAATGTAGATACAGATATGTATGTTTATGTGTGTATATATATATATACTTGTATACCTGCACAGGTAGATGGATAGACACATGGACCGATGGACAGATAGATTGCTTGATTGATTGGATTAGATTAGATTTGATTCGATTGGAAAGATAGCTAGGATGGTAGATAGACAGACAGACAGACAGACAGACAGACAGACCGACAGATACACAGATAGACACACTGAGAGACATTAATCATTGCAGACAGAGCAATGCCATTGCTTTCCATCTGCTTCCGCCAGGCCACAGAAGTTTTTGTGATGCACTGCAGCAGGATAACCCTGGAATTGGGTTTCGGGTTGGAGGACAGCGCATGCACAACAGGAAACATAGGGCATCAGGATCTTACTCTTATTTGGGCTTGGTTTCCATGAAAACTCAAAGTGCATGTATCAATAGTCTCAGGTCATGCTTGTCTTAGTTCCCAAGTTCCTCCTATGGGAGATGACCGCGAGTCATGAGCTCAGCTTGGAGAGACGGGAATGGAGAGCAGCTTACCTGCAGAGTCAGTGAAGAAGCTGTTCTGTAGTTCCTACCGATCTGCAGATCGTTGACGGCCCCGGCAGTAGAAACCAAGCCCGCCCGCTGCATGTGTCAACATTCAAACGCATGCTTTCAGCGACTGCACGTGGAAGAGTACCATGGGGAAATGTTGCATGCGGCCTCATGTAGTGGTTCAGTAAGTCTCACTGCAGCAAATCATAGCCAACCCTCCCCACCTAACCAACAAGGCTCTGCGACAGTGTTTGCTTACCGTGTGTTTTTTCCCACAACTCCCCTAATTCGTAGCTCTGGGTCATGTTGCCGAGTGGGAAATGGCTGATCTAGGGTTTGAACGTGCGACCGTGGCCCCAGCGTCTTTACATGAACGTGACTCGTGCCATCACTGATTCGGATGAGCTTTTGATAACCTTCGGTTGACGACACAGCGGTCCAGAAGTACCGCTCGAGGCACTGGCGTCGACTTCTTGATGGAAACAGCAGGCCTCGGCCTTGGAAAGCAGAGAGTCCTACCCTGCGTCGCTCCAGAAGGGCCGCCAAAGGCGATGGTGATTCATGACGAGTAGGAACTTTCGAGTAGTGAGTAGCACAGCTACAGTAGCAGTAGCAATGCGAGCAGTAGGAGCAAGCAAAAGCAACAGGATTAGTGGTAGTGGTAGTGGTAGTGGTAGTGGTAGTGGTGGTAGTGGTAGTGGTAGTAGCATAGTAGTAAGGTGGTACAGTGCATCTGCTGGATAAGAAATGCCAGCTTCCAGCGTTGGGTACCCTTCATTTCTTAGCTTCCTTTCAGGTTCACATTACCGCATTTCTCAGCTTCCGGGTCGTTGGGTCCCCTCATTTCTTAACCATTTCTTAGCCGGGGATCGAGCCCATGGAAGTCCATCAACTGAGCTAAACGCCTGAACCATTAATTAGGCCAGACAGACACCGCCAAGACAGTATAACAGTAGACTTGAGTCTGTAGTGTCTAGATGCAACTGCCAGAACAGGGTCCGGCTCTGTCGTGAGCCGCGCTGCCCTGTGCCCTATGCTTAGGGCTTCGAAACCAGCCAAAATAAGAAACGTAGCCCCCTACATGTCTTATTCTGGCCTCTGCTCCATGTTCTAGGACCACTGGAAAACCACTGAAACAAGAAATGATCCCAAAACGTTGGGTACCCTTCATTTCTTAGCTAGAAGGCAGTTTAAGATTTCGGCTTTTTGGTGCTACCCGGCTGACATAGCCCCTACATTTCTTATCCAATCGTTTCTGGTTCTTGTACAGTGATTGCACTGTAGTAGTAGTGGTCGTAGTGGCAGTGTAGTTGTAGCGGTAGTAGTAGCAGTAGCAGTACTAGTAGTACTAGTAGTGTAGTACTAGTAGTACTGGTAGTACCAGTAGTACCAGTAGTACCAGTAGTACCAGTAGTACTAGTAGTAGTAGTAGTAGTAGTAGTAGTAGTAGTAGTACTAGTAGTACTAGTACTAGTAGTAGTATTAGCAGTAGTAGTAGTAGTAGTAGTAGTAATAATAATAGTGGTAGTAGTAGTACTAGTAGTAGTAGTAGTAGTAGTAGTAG